>VYZP01087083.1:0-11023 GCA_013400635.1 Hypocryptadius cinnamomeus | reverse complement strand
TGTGCATTCATCTGACCCATATTTCCTGAGCTTACCTACAAGGATGTTCTGGGAGACATGTCAAAAGCCTTGCTGAAATTGAGGTAGACAGCATCTACTGCTCTCCTCTTATTGTCCCACCCTGCCACACCATCATAGTTGGGATGACCAATGCTCAGATGGATCAAGCATGATTTTCCCTTCACAATTCCATGCTTATTACTCCTGATTAACTTTACTTCTACAGGCTTGGTGATGACCTCCAGAATAATCTGTTCTGTCACCTTTCCAGGGACGGATGTGAGGCTAACTGTCCAGCAGTTCCATGCATCCTCCTTCTTGCCCTTTTTGAAGATGGGAGTAACACTGGCTTTTCTCTAATCACTGGGCACCTCCCATGATTTTCAAGGATGATGGAGAGTGGCTTAGCAACCAAATCTCAGGGTGGCGGTAACTGGCATGGGCCAAGCTCATGCAGGTACTTGTGCAAACAATTCAGTGATACAGAACAGCTACATCCTAGCCTAATTTAATTTATTGCCATAGGTGTGGCCAATGACATGGAATCCTCTTTCCTTTTTGATTCTTTGTGTGGGGGCAACAGCCGAGACTGGAGGCGCCCTGAGCTGCCCTGTAGTGATGCTTTCTGTGTCCACAGTCACCAGCCAAAGCACCAGACCATCGCTGCCACTCACACAGGCTCTGCTGCCCTGATCCCTCATTGCAGCAGCCATAAGAGACAAGGTGCTGGAAAGTTCAGCTTAGTCTGGTAAACTGCTTTGGTGCAAGGCAGAGGGTCAGAGTCCCTCCCATCAGCTGGGCATTGGGACCATGCTGTGGGAGGAATTGGGCTCAGAGCGAGCAGAGGGGCAGCACACACCCTTGAAGAATGGCAACCCCCTGGTTTCAGGGCTGGCACTGACACTTGGCAGGGAGGTGTTACAAGGCAGGAGTATTTTACCTGGACTCACATGAAGCCTCAGCAGGCTCAGCTGTGCTGCTGGAACAAATGGCAGTCTCCCTGAGCACCCCAGGGGGCTTACGAGGTGTTCTGGGTGACATCTGTTATCCCAGAATGGAGAATTTCTTCTCCCCACCCCACCTGGTGAGCAGACCTGCTCTGCATGGAGGTTGAGGCTGCATAACTGCACCCATGAAAAGGAAGACAAAGATATTTCTGGCTCCCTTACACCAGTACTCCAACTGCTCACTGAAAATCTGGCTTTGGTGTGGGTCTGTGGATGGCAGAGCAAAGAGTGTGGTGGGAGAAATTAATTAAAACCAGGGCTTGAGGGTCTTGGTGGCTAGACCTTACTTTGCATGAGGTACAATTCACTTCTTGCCTCCACAAGGAGCCCAGCAGCTCCTGTTACTGCTGGTATGGAGCTACAAATGGTGGGATGGTACATTCCTCTCACAGCAAGCCCAGCTGATGTGCCCTCCAGCTGGGAAGCGCCAAAAACTTTCACTTTTATACTGTATTTGCTTTACTGCATTGACACCAGCTTGGGAGAAGAGCACTAATACAATCAGCTACCAATGTCTGCCTCTAGTAATCAAATATCCTGCTCCCTGTGAAACTCAGACACCAGGCACCTGACACTGCTACTCCCATGAGGCTGCAAAGCAGGAAGATCCCCCGTCTCCTGAGCAAATTCAAGCGAGAAAATAATCTGAATAATGTGTGCTACTCACCTCAATCTACAGCTGCAACACCTCACACTCACAGATTACCCAGTCCTGGTGATCAGACCAGATCCCATTTAACACAAATGTTAATTTATCAGGTGTTTCATCTCTCTTAAATGTTCGTTTCTCTGTTGTTGGATCAGACAACATTCACATCTTTCATTTGGTTCCCTGTTTCCCCGCCCTTTGGAGTGCTCAGGGCTTTCATTCCTCTCTTCCACTTTGTCAGCCAAAGAGCTCGCCCAATCCAGGCACAGCCATTCTCTCTAAGTCATGTCTGTACCCCTTGTGGGGACAGATTTCTATGCCCAAGGATGATGCTGCACACATGGCAGTGAGTGTGGTGGCAGAGGCTGGAAAAGGCCTTGGGAAAAGGATGTGGCAAACACAGCCAAGGTGGAGCTGCTCTTACATGACGTCTGTAACGCTAATGGCATAGTGAGTCAGACCTTGGAGACTTCCCTTACACCTCTTACCTGTCCCCTGTGCCATGTCAGAGGCCAAGTTGTGGCATTCCCAAGGCCCTTCCATCAGCCAAAAGGACTCAATAAGTGCTCTGCTTGGAGGAGAGACCCTTTGATCCCCAGCTTGAAGGCAATTTTTTTGGCATTAACACACCAGTAAGGCAATGCCCTCTCCCTAGCCACATTTGAGCTGGAGCTCCAGCTCTGCAAGAGCCCAGCAAGCTCCTCTGACCAGCCAGCTGTGCTGGCCTGCACACCAACCACAGAAGGTATAAACCAACCCACAGAACAGAGAGGGGAATAAACAGGCAGAACATGGAGGGCTGGGAATGTACAGGCTGGGACTGGAGCAGATCCACCGGCTGTGCGTGCTTTGGCTGGGCTGTGCCAGTACCAGGGAGCACAGGTTCAATTCTGCTGGAGGGACAGAGTGAGAGAGAAGCCTCAGATTCCATCCCCCTGGAAGGAGTGGAGTGTGGGTACAATAAGCTGGACCCAGGGTGACATGTCAGTCAAGGCCAAGCACTCCATCCATCTCGCTGTGCTAGTCACTGCCGGCAAGTTTTCTCGCTGTGAATATTCCACCCGGCTCCCTCAACTCACCCGGATAATGGCATTTCTGTTCCAGTTGTTTAAACTAACAGCAGCACAATTCGCAGCCAGCGGCTTCAGCGCTTTGTGTTCATTTGCTCAATCAACATTCGCCCCCTGGTAAGTGACTTTCAGAGAAAAGTGTCACCGGCAGACAATGGGCTGGCAGTTAGCAGCAGCAGCTCTGTGTCTAAATGTTTGCAGACGCTCGCTCGGGTAAAAAGTCTCAACCCAAATTTATAAGGACAGCCACCTCCCCGCGGTGCTTGGGGCGGGAGAGGCAGCGGGCAGAGGAGACTGGCTTTCCTTCATCCCTGCCCCTGTGCTGGGAAGGCCGAGGGAAGGCGTCTCCAGGCGGGGAACTCGGCGCTCCTGATGCTCAGCCTCCCGCCTCCCCGCGACCTGCACCGACAGGGAGCTCTTTCTCCGAAGGACGTGGCTCTGCTCCGCAATTCTGCTGCAAAGACAGCCCCCTGCCACCAGCAGCTCCCTGGCAGTGCTCCCAAACCTCAGAACTTCGTGAGAATAATTTGCCTCCCTTTCTGCGGCTCACGTAAAACATTTATTTTGACAATGAAAGCGATTATTAATTCCACCCATTGATTTATTTTTCCTAAAAGCCCATTGTTATCCCCTAAATGTGCATGATAACTTGCCATTTGAGGTACCAGCAAATGGTTTATAGACTTGTCTACCAGGGAAAGCCATGTCAGTTTATAAACAGGCTGGTTAAGTGGCTCCCTTGTGGCAGTGTCCTTATATTGCTTTGACAGTAAAGCTTGATATGGTTTGAACTGTAGACAAACCATTACTTATGTAAATTGATATGATTTTCTCGTGCAGCTGAGGCACCTCCTGGTTTTGATAATGCCGTAGAAATCCTACGTAGCAGCAGGTCATCTGGAAGCTACTGTTAGATGACAGTTTCCTTCTCATTATTCTGACAAGGAAAAGGTCCTGAATTGTGAACTTCCCTGAAACTTTCATCAGAGTCTTTTAAACAAATATCTCTGCTTTCTTGCCTTAGGAAAAAAGAAAAAAGGCATTTCTAGCGTTCCTGGCTGCACAGCAAACCTTGACGGACAGGTCTTCCAAGGATTCAAAAGCCAGAAAGAGAAAAATGAAGAGTGTCTTGGGTTTTTCTCTGTTTCTTCAGGCTTACAGGAGTCTCCAGCTCCTTAAGCCAGGCCTGATTGCTGCACGTGTGAGTCTCCGGCAGTGCAATCTGCCAGCCTGTCAGGTGATGAAGATCCAGGTTTTACACAGCTTGACAAAACAGTGCCTGGTTTTTACCACTAGTGTTTCCCACACAGCATATGTTAAAATGAAAGCCAAGAGGCTATGCTGACATAAATCACCTTTTGCCTGCTCATGGGGACTTTTCCTACCCCAAGCCCTGTGGCCCTGCAGAGCCCTCTCTCCACCACACCACCAAGCCCCTGCTCATCCCAGGGATGTCCCCTCCCGGGACCGACTGGCAGATTGATCCCAGCTCCACGACCCGGAGCGGTGAGCCTTCCAGCGCACATGCATTTTGGGAAGGTAAATACACAACCAAAATATCCAAGCTGCAGGGCGGCGTGACCTTCGGGCGACCCTTAGCCTGACCTAACGCTGGTCACTCTCACCAGAGGATTTGTTTATCTTGGGACCTCGAACCTCCCAACCCGAAAGCACCGGGTTGACTCCCAGCTCCAAGGCCTGCCAGTGCTGGCTGCCAGCCCCCATTAGGATCGCCCAGCAAGAGGCAGATCTTATTTTTAGTTCCATCCCCCCAGCCTCACGCCAGGCAAGCGGCCGCGATCGTGCGAGAAAAGCCCTGGCAAGTTAAATTGGAGTGTGAGTCCCTTCCCCGGCCTGTGGAGCAGCTGTGGGCATTCACTCAGGAAACAGCTCCAAGAGGGGCTTTTCCTTTCATCAAATCTTGGAGGAAATTTTGCCCAAGGGTTTCCTCTCTTTTGGCTAGAGAACTGCAGTGCGGAGCGGGAAGCAGTTAGGGCAGCAGATGCAAAAGCAGGGGGAGATTTTCTCTTACCATGAGATAGCAGAATGCAGGGGGCAGGGGCGGCAGCGGCACGCATCATTTCGGGAATGTCTGCTATCCCAGAACTGAGTGGAAACAACCCATCTGAAATATGCAGAGCCATTATCAGGCCAGAGCTTAAATAAACTTTACTGTCCATTCAGTGATCAACCTCCCTGGGAGCCACCGGCTCCATTCATCACTGCCACCTTTTCAAAGTGACTGTGATGACAGTTCATGATCATTAACTAGTAATGGTGTGCTTTGCATTAACAGGAGGGAACATCAAACGGGCAGGCTCGCAGCTCGAAAGTTAACTAAATTATATAATAAACATTCTCCAGCTAACCATGTACAGATGGTGACAAAAGGTGGGACAAAGTGGCAGGCAGGAGAAAGCGGGGAAGGGGGCGAAGCGTCGGGAGAAGAAGCACTTTGGTACCTACTGGGTGACCCGCCCCTCGACTTGCTATTAATTAGAAATAGCACAACGTGGTTCTCCAGCCAGAGGCACCAGAGCCACTTGCCGAAGTTGCAGAAGTTTTGCTGTCAGAAAACTTGCCTTAAGATTTCACAGATCTGCCATGGCCACGGGATTTTTTTCTGCATTTTGTCTTTTTTTTTTCTCAAGTGGTATTCATTGAGGGCAAAGCTGAGGCACTCCAGGCACAATTCAGATGGGAAACATAGGAAACTGAAAAGAAGAGGATGTGAGGAGGGAGATTTCAACTTGTCCTTCATCTCAGAGGGCTGGGGTGGCTCGTTACCACTTCCTATGGCACAGAGCACCAGGCTCCTGTGCAGCCCTGGTGTGTGCTCAAAGCCAGAAGTGCCCATGCTTGAGTGGGCCCACCAGCTCAGCCAGTTGAGGCAAAACAGCCTTGTTTAGAGAATAACTTGGGAGGCAAGAACTCCTAGCACAATTCCCAGTAAAATCCCTACTGACTGAGAAACGTTAAAAAAAAAAAAATCTGATTTTTTCCATCTATTCACTAGCGAAAAAGGAAAAAAAGCTATAAATCTATTTTATTACAATTTATTATATTATACTTGTAACCAGATCATTCACACAGAGAAAAATGGTGCCTAGAGTTGGGTTTTTAAGTCCATAATTCAGCACTTCAAGGAAATGGAAATATATTTTAAGCGGGACGTCAGCAGTAGCTGCTGGATGCTCAGAGCTTTTGCAAAAGTCCAGCAAAATTCCACTAAATGCACTGCAGCAAAGGGGTCTTCTGCCACAGAATCCAGAAACCTCTCTACTTAAATGCTTAACTATAAATTTGAAGGGGTTTAGTTTCAGGCACCATTTTTTTAACCACTCATTTAATGTTTTAATTAGTGCAGTCACAATCAGGAAAACCTTTGTGTTCCCCATGACTTAGAAATTACAAAAAATTCATCAGGCAGTGACAGTTTTTCTTCCTTCACAACCCCACACCTCAGCCCCTTCAGCAATCTCTCAGATTATGTACTTTTCCATTATTTACCCCTCTTTCATATCTATGTCTTCACAGAAAAATGTCCCAGAAAAGGTAATGTGGACTCAGCTTTTATCCTAATCTAAACAGATGCTGGAGGGATGGAAAGGGAAAGAAGATGGCTTGATTTTTGTAGTTCTTCTCCCAACAGTTCTTCAATCTGCACTTGAAGAGCTGGCATCCCTGCATGAAACATTTTTGGACACGTATTTTAAAAAACAGTCAATTTTTCAATGCTTAAGTTATCGTGGATTGAAGAGATTGACTTTTCTTCTGCTCATGCAACCACCTGTTTTCAGGCACCACTGAGCAGGGTGACTCTCCCATTGGCTCACTGTAACTGTGGGAAATGTTAGAATTGAGATTTTTCAAAAGAGGCTTTTAAACCTGGGTCATTCGTCATTTGGGAGCACAATTTTGAAAGCGTGTGGCTTCGGCTCTCTGAGGTGGCCAGAGCTCCCACTTGTGTCAGGTCTGCGGGAATTCCATGGGCAATAGGTCCCGAGTGCTCCCAAGGATCCAGGAGACCTGCAGACACAAGGTCCTATCCGAGTATCTGAGCAGATAAATTGCATTTCAGAGCACAATCATCTGTTGCTGCCACCTCCCCAGTCCCAGAGGTTGCTGGGTTCTTGCAGCAGGACAGCAGCAGCAGAACATGAGCTCTCCCAGCCCAGAACATCCCCCTTGGCACCAGCTGCTGACAAAAGGAGGCTGCCCCGATACAAGAAGCCGTGAACTGCTTTGACTGAGATACAGCCCGGTCTCTGCCCCGGGTGAGATGGGTGGGGCAGACACCACTGACTGCCATCTCTGTTGCTTGCCAATAATTTAAATGGGGAGGCACAGTTAGGGCAACACATCCCTTCAAGGCTAAGGATGTGAGAGAGAACCTTAACTTCTCTTACAGACGCTCTTTTCTCTTTCAAGCTGCAGGAAAAGCAGCATCCAAACTCTAGAAAGCCAGCTAGGACACCCACTGTCTTTCACCCCCCCCTCTCATGCTCTGCCAGAATCCCAGCTGGGCTCTGCTGCCTGCCCAGCACAGCATTTCTCCTCGGGAATATGTTGGGACACCAAGTGTACAGTGTCCTAGAAGGGAAGAAAGCCTTTCAGAAATCAGATAGAATGAAGAAGCTACATTATTTTCTCAGGAGATTTATATTTCTTGTGGGATGTTGCTTAACAAATCTTTCTGTCTCTCTTCTTTGGTTCTAAAACAATGTTTCTGACAGAAAAGAAAAGCAGAAAACTACAACTGGTTTGTGATTTGTTCTTTTATGCATGCAGACGTTTCACAAACATCTGTAAAATAACAATCCACCCTGGGAACATAGTGGGTGAGAGAGGGACACAGCCGAGGACTTCTGGGTCCTGTTCCTGGTCTCATCTGTGGTCAGCTGTGTCATGTCACTCAAGTCATCCCAGGATTGCTTCAAGCCTCTCTATGACTGTCTTGCAAGTGAGATGTTTTGTATTTTAGCATCCATGTAGTCTTTCAAGCAGCCTGAGAGGTGATATTGAATGGGAGCTGATGGACTCAGATGTACTCAAAGCAAAAACAAACAAACAAACAAGAGCTAAGCCATTCTCTAATATTAACCATATGCCCCATACAGGAATGACAGAGATTCTGCACTTACTCCTGAAGGTCTGTGCTGGGCTAAAGGTTACCATATGCCATAGGAATGCTCTGCAAACACCAACGAGTGGCCATCAAAGCTGAAAATTTGAAGTTACTATACAGTCAGAGGTGGTTAATAGCAGCTTCTACAGCCCGCTTGCCTAGGTATACAGAGCATTCAAGTGCTTGGTTACCAGGGATGTCAGTTTTTCTGCTCACACATGACTGACTAATTTTCTACATACCATTCAAAAGAAAATGCAAATAAAGTGGTTTTCAAACAGAACACAATTTCTTCTCCAGAGTGGCCTCTACAAACCTTTATGAGTTCTACAGTGACTGGTCAGGAAGGGAAGATCAAGATCCATAGCCAAGTGGCTTAGGAAGGAAAGGGAATGGAGTTCCAAGCAGGAAAACCAAACTCCAATTGCAAATAACTTTTTTTTGGTTATGCTGGAAGGTCTCCATGTATTTTGCAAGCAGTTAACTCCTTTCACACATCTCATGCATCAAGCCTCTGATGTGGGTAAGGCCATATGATAAAGGACATTTTGCTCTAAATAAAGAGCAAGAACACAGATGGACATCAAGGAATATGGATGCACGGAGGCCACGTTTACAGTAACAAATAGTGACAGCTATTCTTCAAGGACTGTGAAATCAGGGACTGGCAAAGTGGGGCAGGCAAGCACATCAGAAGCATGAAGGAGATTGGGATTATAGCATCATAGTGTGGGATCCACCTATGATCAATGGAAAGAAAATAGCTGTATTGGTCTGCCAATATCACCTGAATGGAGCTGTGCTCAAACTGAGTGATGGGTGACAGATGTCCATCTCGCAGGTATGGCTCAATCTGCATAGGAAGATGTTCCTCTGCAGGAATGTGTCCCCTCATTCCTCACAGAAACTAGATGAAAGAGCATGCTGAGATGAGAAATGACAAGCTAAGACACAATAAGAAAGTGTCCCTGAGGCACATATCCTCTGTCTCTGCAAGGTGCAAACTCACAAAGACAAATTATAGAATATATGTAGGTGCAAGAAGCACCAGAAATCAGTCTGAGATGGAGGTGAAGGCAGAGCGGGAATTAGGACTTCCAACAGTATAATTTAGCCATTCTCCTACAGTCTTCATTCAAAAGTAGGTGGTGATTCAGGTTCTTAATTCCACCAGAGCCCATTGAAGCACCTCTGCCCCACCCATATATGCAGCTGAATAATCTGTTGTAAAATGCCTTCCCTGGTCTCTTAGCAAAGATCTACTCCAGTCCACTGGCTTCTTTGGAAACATTTGACCACACACATGATTCCTTCTTTGAAAACAAAAAAATCCTAAAAAGCCAAGAAAACTAGAAGTGACAAAGACATTCTCACCTGGTAGAAGATATGAGAGACATCACTAAAAAAGTGACTTGAGCATGAAAGCCTGTCAAAAGTAATTTTATTAATCTAGACAGACTAGGAAAGAAAGGGTGCAGGATTATGATGCTGAGCTTTGCTCTGAAGGTATGACAAGTATAGGCAGCAAATGAGCAAAGGGGAAAACTGAACAAACCTTAAATACTGAAGAGTGAAAGTGTTTCCTGACCTGTTCCATCACAAATTAGACCCATGCAGCTGGATTCCTACTTCCCACTTCCAGGAAAAGCGCTCCAAACAGAAAATGGCAAGCTCAGCTCTGACTAGGAAGCAGGTCTGGTTAACGTTATGAAAGGAACTAAATTTCCCTTCCCCCAGCCTCTCCAAGGACCAGAGATTTGTGTGCAAAATAAGTTGAGTTTTCCCCGTGGTCAAAGACCAGTGTTTTATTTATTTGCAGTCACTAATGCTGGACTTCTGTCATATTTTGCTGTGGTACTCCATTATTTAATAAAGTCCCAAGGAAACTGGCCAATGCCTTTGCTTGACAGGGACTACTTTCTGACACTGCACCTGGCCAACAAGATCACGTTTTATTGAGAGAAGAGAGGAATTAAAAGTACAACAAGAAATTGGTTTATAGCCTGAAGGAAGGGAAACTGTCAACCCTGCAGTGGTTTGTTATTTTTTTTAACACATTAGACCAATACTGCTGCTTATGCCACAGAGCACTTGTGTGTTTAGATGGAGCTGCTTTTAAATCCTTCTAAGCAGCACAGGCCTTGGCAGTTTCCCCCTGTGACCAAAACCTTAGTCTGCCCAGCCACTGCTTAGGAAAAGCCTTGGGTTTTATCCATTCTGAAAGCCAGGAGTGAGACCCCTCAAACAGCTCCTTATTCCCATGTCCCAGGAAAGACGACCCAGCTCCTGCAGTCCCTTCTGCTGATAGCCACCCACTGCAGTCAGATTTGAAAGCCTTTCCTCAAGGCAAAGAACCTTACCACTGCTCACCACCAGCCCAGAGCCTTTGTTACTACCCTGCAGATCTGAATCGTGAACATTGTGAGGCTTTTGGGATGGAGGCTAAATGCAGCAGCACTGTAACACCAAGTCCTGCAATTGCAGGGACAAAGACGGTGTGAAAACAGGGACCTCTCTGCCTCCTTAGTGAGAACATTTTGAGACAGCAGCTACTAGGCCTGGGAAAATAAACCAGGGGAGCCAGACAAGAGAAAATTATAAACTGTTGAAGTCCTGGAGTACTTCCAGGTATTCAAACAGGTAATAGATTTGTTTAAATAAGTGGAAATAGTTTCAAAACGTCAACTTTGCCACATTGTCTAGCTTCTCCTTTCTGGTTCAGCTCCAGTCTGGGAGGTTTGTTCGTGCATGAGCTCAGAGAAAAGTACCTACTGCAGAAATATAGCAAAATCTACAGTGTTTCAGCAAGGGGATTTTTCAGCTGGCACATGTCTAATACTTTCATGGTTTCCTGTTGGATTGATAGCTCTGGGGAAACAGTTATATGACCTACTGCCCAAATAGCATCAAGGAACTATGCACAGAAATAAATAAGCAAGCTTAGATAAATGTGATGCTTGTTCCTCTCTTCCCTGCCAGAGTCCTAAAGGCTGGTGGATTCTTGATAATCCAAACAAATACTTTGGCCAAAACTTTATAGCTCATTTCAGTTAGGTAGGTGACACAATAGAGCAGGGCCTAATGACTTCCAAAGCCCATCAATACACAACTATATATATATATATATATAATATATACTATATATATACACACATAATATCAATCAACA
>VYZP01086965.1:0-17929 GCA_013400635.1 Hypocryptadius cinnamomeus | reverse complement strand
AAAGGAAAGGAAAGGAAAGGAGTTTTAAAAATTATGCAAGTTCAAACATTTGTTAAAATAACTATATTAATGTTGTTATTTGAACTCATATATTGACTCACAGAATGCCTCTCATGGTAAATGAAAATACTTATCTGTCCTCCCACAAGAATTTTCCAAAGAAGTTGGATTCTCTTTGTTAAAGATTGAATCCTGGAAAATATTTGGTTTTAATACTGAAACCTCCAGTCTGAAAAATATAATCAATATTTGAAAACTGACTATTTTCCTGTTTTCATTTATGGGAAATGTCAGCATAAAAAAGACATTTAAAACAACCTTTTTTTCCTCCTTTCTCAACTTTCCCATGAAAAACAAATGGTGTTTTCCTTCAGCTCTACTGGCAACAGAAATGTCAATATAGAAAGCCTTCAGGCATCAGACTGGGTTTCTCTTCATAAGCACAAGGTTGATGAGTGTATTGAGAATCATCAGGAACTCACAAGTGTGAAGGAACCTCAGATCCATCTGCTGGACTATTTGCTCCATGACTCACAGGAGAGTGAAAAGTTGAATTACCAGCCCTTCCCTTTAAGGGGACAGATAACACTTGCAAAGCTTCTGAAGATCGATCTCTCCCAGAACCAAATCCTGCAGCTGGCTTCCAAGATGTTAGCAATTCCCTGCAGGATACATATATAATCTAATTGTTAAAAGGCTTCACTTACTTATGGGCCAGATTTTTTTTTTTATTGGTAGTAAATAAAACAAGATATCAGAATTGAGAACCTTTGAAAAGGTATCTTCAAAACCCTTATGCTGAAATATAATCCTAAG
The DNA here is from genome assembly GCA_013400635.1 of Hypocryptadius cinnamomeus. Lineage (NCBI taxonomy): Eukaryota > Metazoa > Chordata > Aves > Passeriformes > Zosteropidae > Hypocryptadius > Hypocryptadius cinnamomeus. The sequence goes on along the minus strand of VYZP01086965.1, from coordinate 17,113 downwards.
AAATACTGCCAGTTTAAAACAGAGGCAGTAATTTCTTCACCACCACCACCCTTTATTCAGAACAATTATTTGCTTTTCAAAACACTATTTAAAAGACCAAAAACAAAATAAAACAAAAAACCAACTGCAATACATATAATTCCATGTGCTAATGGATAAAGACAGCCTTTGGGTGGGAAATGGTACAAACGACTGATTTTCAGAACATGCTCTGAAGTAAGATGTTGATCTGCCTGTTTTATAGACTGTGTGATGTTTCTCATGACCCCATTCCCACTAAGGGGAAATATATGTTCTCGGGTACCATATTTGAACAACTGCAAAAGTAGTAGCTGTAAATGTAGAAAAAGATACCATTCATTCTGCATAAGTGTTACTGCCTGCCTTAGTGACACAACACAGCCAATGTTAGAGCCTGGATCAAAATGGAATTCAGGAGGTTTTGTTTAAACTCTACTATATACTTGCATTAATGGATTTTAAACTTCTTTGGAAAATATGGAATTTTTAACAAATAAATTTTGACTTCAAAATAATTTTTTTCCTCATGTTGTATAAGCAGTTACAATATTCCATAGAACATGTATGCATAGAACAGTTAGTTATTCAAAGTTATATTTGAATCACAGTTTAGCATTTCTCTTTTCTTTCCTAGCTGTATTTTAAAATAAAAACCTGTCTTTGACTTAAATCACAATGTAAAGCTGCTGTGCTAATCAATAAATAACATTTATGAGCATCAGGCAAATTGTTTTTGTTACACTGATTTTTATCATGATCATTGTTCTGTATGTGTACCTGATTATTATCAGTGTGCAGGACGTGTCTGTGCAGAGGCTGGGGTAATGCAGAGTAGATCCTTGCAGACTGCAGTAACTGAATTGAAAGCTCTAGGCACTGCCAGAACACCATGCACAGAATAGAAACCAGCTAAAATGTCATGCTAAAATTCCTTCATGTAATTTTAAATTCTCCAGAAACTTATGTATCTGCACAAACAGGCACAGTGAAAATCTCAGCAACTAGTAATTTTCTGGATTTACTGTATGACAGGAACATCAGGTGGTAAGTTAAATAATGCAAGACAGAGAAATTGGGTAAAAATCTTCCTGTGAGCCTGCTCATCACAGACATGTGAGCAGCTGGTTCCCATTGCAATCTCTTCTAAGCCTCCCCAGCTGGGACAAGTGAAAACTTTATCATGGTCACTGACAATCTGACAGCCATCTGAGATAGGCTGTGAGTCAGTCCCCCATGCACCAGGAGAAACAGAAACCTCCTCGTGAAGCACTGGCAGCCAGCAGCACCTTTCCTGCTTTGATTCCTGTTTCTGGGTGCTGCACCTGCACAGAGAGTGCTGCACCTCAGCATGGACAGCAAGGGAAGATTCCACAGGCATCTCTCACACACCTAGTGAAGGTAAACCTGTACAGCCTGAGTCTGTGATCCTCCTCAGAGCACAGCAGCTTTTCACATGAAAGGCAAAGGGATGCTCCTAAAAGATAAGGGATCAAACAGGTCAAGACTCACACTGTCTCTGTGAAGGCTGGTGGTGGCATTCCCATATGCCACTCTATCTGTAATGATGGGATATAGAGGAGATGGTCACAGGTTTGGGCATGTCAGTGGCCTGATGCACCAGTGCTCAGCACCTTCTTGTGGGGGCTGGGTTTGTGAGCTGGATCAGCCTGCAGTGAGAGGCTCATATTGGCCAGCAGGCATATGGGGGTGCCACCCCCACCCTGCAAGGTACTCAATTCTGGGTGCTGGATCCTTCCAAATGTAAAATGTTTATCCCATGAAAGAATGGCTTGAAATATATTTTTCTGGTAGATTAAATAATTCCAAGAGTAGAAAGAGGAATGGCTTACAGTGGAGAAGAGAAAGATATCTGTGCAAGTAGAATTAATTTTTCTATATTTATTTATATATTAATTCCAAGAAAATTGTGGGGACGGGAGGGGCCGAGTGGAACAAGCAAAAACAACGCAAAGAAAACATTCCCAGTAACTGGAACAGTCTCTGTATGACAGAGATAAAAAAAATACCTACTTATTTTACAGGTTGATGAGACATTTATATGAGATGTTAAAAATTCCATGCAAAGACTGATGTGGCAGCCCCACTGTGTAAAGATGCTCAGTGATGAGCCTGGCAGGTAATCGATGGAGATTTGCTAAGGCCCATGCTCAGCCTTCGTAATCACAGCTCAGATGAAGCTCACCTCCAAACCTTGCTGTGTTTTTCAGAATCTGACAGGATCCCTACATACATAAGAGATACAAAGATACCGGGGTACATCTGGACAAGAAGCTGACCCTCCTTTAATTTATATTAGTTGCAGAAATCCATGGGTGTTCATGAAATACAGGACTGGATTCAAAAAATAATTTTATAAATCATACCAAGTGGAATATCCTGTGTGGCTGAACTAAATAGTCCAGAGATTCTCCTGTGAAAATGCATAACTTGCCAATTTTGTGGCATGAAAGAGCCGTGTGCCCATGTGTGCACGCATCTGCTTGTGTGCACAGGGAATGGTAAATTGGTTTATATTAGTGCATATTTAAGCAGGAAACATAAGACAGTTATGACAACTAATAAACTAGTGAGTTTAGGTCTGTGAATTTGAAACGAAACATTATGTTTCTTTAAAAGTCATAACCTAATAGAGAGTTTTGTCAAAAACATGGAGTCAAGTACTAGAATCCTTTTTCCCTGGTAATATCAGTATAATTTATGTCTTCATAACAAAAATGTTGGAAGTCTGTTCATCAAGCAGATTGTGTCTGGGTGAGATTTTATGCTAATAAGTTAGAACTCTATGTTTGATTTACTTGATGGATAATATAAAGAGAGTAACAGTGAAAAAGAAATACATTTTTAATATACTATTCTGCAGTCTCTGTAGTAAACCAGCAGATGAACTATGAAATTTATTTTTTAGATTTCATTAGGATTACATTAAGATGTATGAAAGATTATTATCCATATAGGTAAAATTAAAAAAAAAATCAGTCTATTGTGACAATTACAATTTATTTTAAAATCCTTTGAGGTTGGAGTTTCCTGCCATGTTAGACAAGCTGGCTCGACTTAGTCTCAAACTACAGTAGATGCAATAATTCATAGCATCTGAATGGTAAAAAAGTATTCCAGTATTTAAATTAGCCTTTAATGGATGGCATGAATCATTTTTGTACTCAAGCTTTTGCACATAGGATTTCACTGCCAGAAATGCAATGTTCTTGGTGACATTGTTTAAGGATTTAATCTCATATTGCTGCTTCAGTAAGATTCCAAGGGTTGCAGAAAATGTGATGGGGTACACTGAGCAAACTTATTACAAATAAAGCACTCCTCAGCTGTTTAGATAGCTCTTCCAGAAGAAAATTTTGAGTTATATTTTTATACAGCAGCAGTATACCAAATAATATTTTTAATAAAATGTAAAAGCAGATGACAAATTGTATCGAAATCCAAGCTAGTAGGTTCTTGCAAAACAGTAAGTTTGAGCCATGACTATTTGTTATGTGATAAAGTTAATGTAAATTTAATGGCTTTCAAGACACATGTTATTAAATACCATACAAACCTGGTAAATCTATTTGAAAAATCAGTTGCTAGGCTTCTAGATCTTGCTACAGTTTCAGAAATTGCAAGTTTAATTTCCAGCACCCCTGGCTGAGATTCAGAATTACAGCAAAAAACAATGACTTTCTTTAAGGTTTTACATACCAGTCAGGAGAGTGAGTCACTATTCCAGGAGATTGCCAATATATACAGAGACAGATACATGCAAGGAGGGAAAGCCCCATGGAGGGAGGGATGAAGGGCTGCCTCACCCCTGTTAACCTCCGGCACCTCAGCCTGCAGCCAGCCCTGCTGCCATCGTGGGGCTCTGGGACAACCTTGCCTGAAGTCATTCCTCAGCCATTGGCTGGACTGACACTGAACTGAAAGCAGGTGAAAATACACGGTGTAAGAAAAATATTAAAGCTTTCTTCACTGGGAGCAATGAAAAATACCCAGCAGATAATAGCACCAATAAACCGAGTGATCCATAATTACATTTCTACTGCACAAACAAAAAAAAAACAAAAACAAAGGGGGGGTGAAATTAACTACAGAACATTTTATCATGCTGAGCAAAATGCTGACTTCTGCAGGTTGTAATAAAGCAGTCACAGCATACTTTTCTCACTGGCTTTGCTCCCACTGAGCTATCTCCCAGTTCTCAGGGACTAGTTCCCCTAAGCATCAGCAACTGAATGTTTTTCTGCACGTTCAGCTGAAATTTTTATGAATTTTTAAGATTTTGGGTTTAGCATATTCATGATGAAAATTCTAGAACTAGTATTAAAATACAAGAGAGAGTTGATGACCATTCCATGGAAAGCCACCAAGGTCTCACAAATCTGACTAAAGTACATCCCTCGGTGTGCAGTTTCTCTCATGCAGATACTGGGTTTGAATGAGCAGAGTAGGGTCATCCCCTCCTCTCCCATCAAAGGTGCTCCATTGCCTCCTTCAAAAAAAAAAGCAAAATCAGCAGCAAACACAGCACTGGCATACTCCTGTAGTTGCTACTCTACAGTGCAATCATGCCTTTAGATTTCCTTCCCATTGCCTGGAATTTATGACTCAGGATGCCTGACCTTATCTGACTCTGACCTTTCAGCCCTGGACCCTTTCTGAAAACACTGTATCTCTGAAATTATGTTTCAAATCTGCAAAGATCTCCTAGAGAGGTTATATATTTCTGTCCTGTGATATCATCAAACAGAAGGGTTGTGAAGCTACAATTTAAGCTGGAGGCTGAATAAAAAGTCAGTTTAAAATACTCTTCCCTGTCAGTGACAACAAAGCCTTGGAGTTTAAAGGTAGCTTCAGAATGAGATATTTAAGCTTTGTCTGTGGAATCTAATCCACATGCTGATTATTTGGGTGTGTGCCTGGCTAACAGACACTACTTTCACTTGACTACTATTCTTTATACACAGAAGAGTAAGAATGTCCAAGAATTTCAAGACTGATGTCATAGGCCTTTTTTTTTTTTCCCTTAACAGTATTTTATATAACTGAGACAATGTAAATCAAGATTATCAAGCCAAAACAAGAAAAAATCCCTGTGAGAGTAGTTTCTTCTAATGTAGAAACAGCATTTTTATTGTCAAATAAAACCAGTACCATTTTCACTTCAAAGCTCCGGTGCTTTGCTTTCCCTGCAGCATTCTGCCTAAGGTCCTTCCCAACTTCTTGTCTTTTAAAGAAACCCATCCTAACAAAAATGCAACCCATAAAAATCAATAACTCCTTCATTGGCTGTAATATTCCAGGAAGAATAATGACCAGCTATTTTGCAAAGGTCCACATTCTTTTCCCCCGCTATATTGTGGATGTGGGGTACACAATCATTTTGGAAAAGAGGAGAAAAAGGAGTGATTTCTTACATGAGGTGAAGATTCCTGACAGTATATTGTTATTTGAATTTGTGTCTCCTGGAGTAAGAAGATATACACCTCCCTAAGAGAAAAGAAAGATTTAGCATATTTTTAATATGTGCCATTATCAGTAAAGTAAATAGTTAAGAATGAAATTAATTGAACCAGCGGGACAAAAGTTTGGATTAAAGTCTTTGCACTTGAGTCCTAAATTTAAGGTATTAATTCAATAGAATAGAATCATTTGCACATACCTTAAGTAATCAGCAAATATATACAGCAAATTTGAAAATCGCATTTCTGCCTAAATATACTGAAGGAATTACAGTTTTAAGTAAAATTAAGGCTTTAGTTTAGAAACACCTATTCTCCATTTTCCTGCAGTAATCCCATTGAAATTGACTCAAACTATTTTCAAATTTGCCAAGTAATGCTCTTTCTGACTTCAGCAGAAAAAGAAAGAAAACCTCAGAACATACTGCTGTATTGAACACCTATTATGAAATTGAAACTATTACAATTCCAGCTGACCATGACTAGAATAAATATTTTCTTGAAGTTTTCCAAGACCAAATAAATGAAGTAGTCTTTAGGAGTGCCTACCCAGATCTTCCTTGCAGAACTGCAAAGGTTTGCCAATTGTTACAAATATCTTCGCAAGCAAAGTCTGCTTAGAAGAGTAGGCAGTGAGACCAATCGATTTAAGTGGGGAAAAGCAAATAGTCTTTTGGAGACAAAGATATTTTTTGAATACAGAGAATTTACATCCATTATTTACAACTGCTGTGTGACCATTAAAGAATATTTACTTAGAGATAGCATCTAACACTGAAAAAAATTAATAATTTTTCACACAGCACTGTTGAACAGGGGGAGTAAGATGATCTTTTTTATATAACAATGCCTTATACATGTAGGTAGGCATGTTTTCTGAGACGCTGAAAGCCCTTAAGAAAAAAGCCAGGACTGACTTGTAAAGGAAATATTTAATTCCCTATCCTCCCTATGAATAGGTGATACTACAGTACAGTGTATTTTTTGTTGTATCTTACAACTCAGTAAGAATGAAAAAAATACTGGAAGCCTCCTGGTAAAGGAAGTCTGTACTAGGCCAAAAATACAGGAAAGCATTAAAGTTTGTTCTGCACAAACAAAATAACTCCGTCTTCTGTCCCTCCATCTAGAAACATTAATAACTCAAAAAAGTGCCCAGTTGCCTTCGAGATGAAGTGGCTCCTGGACTGCAGTGAAAACTCATTTCCCAAGTCCTCAGTGAACTGAGGCAGAAATTATGTATTTTACTTTATTTTTAATTCCTAAAATTGGCTTCCTTACTGCAAATAGCCTCACAGAGCATGTATAATTTTGTGTGTCAGTGCTAGGCAGAGTTTTGCTGGAACTAGATGTCTCTTACTCAGTGCCTCTTTTTGAGGGAGAGTATATCTCTGCAGCTCCTCATGGAGAAGCTTTATGGCTCTGAATACTTAACATTTCCTCTGCCAGAAGAAAGCTTTTCCAAAACCAGATAAACATGAAATCTTCAACAACACAATTCTGAAGATCTGCTTTTTGAAACAGCTTTTCTTTTAGAGGAAAACATGGTTAACAATCTTTTGCAAGTGCTCTGCAAAGAAAATTTTACCTTGTGTGATCTTAAGCCACAGATTCTGTAACTTCAATTAATGTTTAAGGACTAATAAATCACCTTATGTCTTTCTGCCTCCCTTTTCTGCTGTCAATTGGTACAGAAACTATGAATCTTCTAAAGAGGAAAGAGTTTTCGTAAAAGTTGGGTTTTTTGGGTTTTTTTTCTTCTAGAGCAGCAATACACATTTTAAATGTGAAATAAACATTATTATAGAGTAACCAGTGCAAAGTGTTGCTTCTTTGTGGGTTGCCATAAAGATCTACTGATGAATTTGATTCAAGACATTCCTTAGGTAGAATTGATATTTCATTGAACATTCACACAAATGAAATGCTCCACATACTTTGTTCAAACTCCAAGTCCTTCTGAGAGCCCACCCTAGATCCATGGCCTATTGGATACTGGCAATCAGCCACGAAAATCTTGCTTGTTAAGAGCAACACTTACCATATTTTTCATATCCCTCCCATGTACCAGTCTCACTGTTGCATCATGGAATAAAATCTCAGTGTGTTTCAGGTAAGATTGCAGTAGCACTTCCATGGATGGTATCTCTAATCCAGGCAGAACTTCTGGCAAGTGCAATACAGTCAATAACAACTCTTTCTATTAAGAGGATTTTAAAATAATATTATTAACATATTATATTATATTATGTTATGTCAATTACATTTTATTGTTATAATATAAAGAATATTTCTTGAACTAAAATCTAAGAAATTATACCATCATGTAAAAGAAAGCCCTTAGAAACTTTTAAAGAAGTCACTTAAAAGATGAAATTTATGCCCTTTTGAGAGATATGGACAATACTAATTTGAAAATCTTGATGAGGAAGCCAAGTTCTTTTTTTCTGCTCAATGTAACATATTACAGCAAGCACACACTTAAGTACAAGACCATAGTGCCACATAGGACAGTTCTTAATAAAATACTTACTTAATGACTCTGAGGCAATATGCTGCAACACACAAAATGTTGAGCTGTACAACCAAGCTAACACAAGTATGATTAAGCATTGGGCTCCCTTTTCTCCCTATGGCATTCAGAACAGCTCAGAGCTAAACACAAAGAACAGAGGCTTTTCTTTCTCCTTAGCACATGAATTATTATACTTTCAGGACAGAGAATAATATTTATGAACTCTGGCTAGCTGTTGGGATTACTAACGGTGTATCTGTATGAGTGCCTCATGACTGTATAACTTTACACAATTCTCTTCCCCACTTTCAGGCCACCGATATGAAGCCAATCATTGCTGTCAGGTCATTTGAATTTTGTCAGAGCTTTGACTGAAAGGTCTGTATGTATCTTTGTCATAGTAACCATAACCTAGTTTCTACCCACAGAGGACTGTGCTGGTGGGAGTGGAGCTGCCTTTCTCTTCTCCCAGGTGACATGTGCCTTCTGGGGTCTCTGTAGCTGCTTTGTTTGGGGATAGGAGGGGCCCAATATGCAGAAGCCAATGCCAATACTACAGGCAAGCTTTCAAAAATGTTTGTTTGATAGGAGACCACCAGCTGCTGTGGCGAACCTCAGCTAGGTGAGAAGGCAGAGCAAAATCACCCACAAACTGTCTCAGACCCTAGCCAAACGCCCTGGAGAAAACAAATTACCAGTGAAGCACGAGCTAGCTCAGCCTTTTATGGCAATGCCATATTTCTTTTCCTTCTCTCTACATTGAAAAGGACAGCTTGGCCTGAGTCACAACATAAATGCAGCACAGCAAGACAAACTTGACTGATGAGCATAAGAATACAGCAGTGGTTCATTTAATCAAAAGCTTTTATAAGCAACTAATGTAAATTAAAATGCTGAAAGGAAAAATCAAAGTTACCCAGGCTGCTTGAACCTGCTTTAAAAGCATACCAACACCCATATCCACACCCTTTTTTTCACTTCTTTAGTTCCTTCTGGAACTATAATATATAGTTTTTTATAATTAAATAAAAACCACAAACCAGAACTTTCAAGCAGGATTGTACTTTAACAAAATGCTCCCTCACGAGTGAGTCAGTCTGCGATGCCCATTAATGGCTAACAGCTCCGTTAAAAAGGGTGAGCAAAAAAGCCTTAAAATGTTTTACTGTTTAATGTGAAAGCACTCAGAACAATGGATGGACATTTTTTTCTATGAATCAAAATAATCACATTTAATTAATTAAATGCACATAGCATCTGATTCTGTAGCCATTCTGTGCATGGAAGTCAAGTGGGTTTAATAAGATGCAACACAATAGAGTCAATTAGTGCATTTGTCTCTAATCTAAAAAATGAGGGCAGTTGGTTTACTTGCGTATAAGCTTACTCCTGGATGAGCATCTGTTTTCTCCAGTGACATCTACTTCATACAGGTTTGATTTTTCTAGAAGTGGCTACCAATTATGGCTTTAAGACCAGATAAGAAACAAAGCAGGAAATCACTCCAAAGTTGAATTCAGCAGTATCAAGAGTTCATTTTTATCTTTGAAAAACAAGATACTGTCAAAAACCAGATACCTGAAAACAGAAGACCCATATCTGAAATACCTATCTTTAGGCTATGTCACATTTCTTCTACATTCAGTCAGGAATGTTCAAGAAATCATAGTATCTATGTTGAGTAGAAATACGAGTAGGACAGTATAGATATAAAGCCAGACAAACATCTGAGGAAAAAAAAATTTGTTTAGGACCTTATTTATTCATCTAGTCAATATGATTGCCTCCCTACTGAAAAAACTCCCAGAGCATTATAATACCAATTTCCTGGCAATGCAGTAGACTTACTGGGAGGTCTATTAATTGTGTGTTAGTCTCTTGGATATACCTGTCTGCAGTACAAGGGTAGGGATTGATTTTTAGTGTCATGTTTAAAAAGAAAACAATCAGATCATTCAAAGGCAAGAATACATTGGCAACAATCTCCCATTCCACCCAAAATAAATCCAAGATGTAGCTCTTATTTTATCTTGAATGAGAGGGTGATTCAATTCAGAAGATAAGGTAGGTAGGCAGACAGTAAATACCTTTCAGAGTATCTGCTGCCATTTGGAGTTAGGGCACGGCAACCAAACCATTACAGGCGAAATAAATGTACTCTGGGACCAAGTTTTTGCAAATGACCACTTCTTGAGACAATCTAACCTCTCTTGCTCTAGAACTAAAATGGTGACTAAAAAGGCAAAAATACAATCCATCCTGGCAGCAGTTTAGGCTTTGAGAAAACTCAGCTGAGCAAGAAAGATTGGAGCAGACTGTAAGACATCCGTGCTCCGAGTCATTTGCACAAGGAAGCGAGTTTATATGGTGCCCCAGACCCACTAAAAGGAAGACAGATCATGGCAAGAGGTGTTAGAGAAGAATCAAGTGCTGAGTTGTCTTTCAGGAAGAAAGCAGTCATGAACTACTGAATATATGTGTGTGTGCATGTACCTGTGGCAAACATGGGAAGTAATGGGCCCAGCTGATTTTCCATCCTCATCCTTCAAAATCAGAGTCTTATCAAATGTCACCATAACAAAATCCAGTAAACTGATCTTGCAGCAGTGAGTAGAAGGTTGTTGGTTCATCTTGTTTTGCAATCACATCAGTTTGTCTCATGCTAGTTTTTATAATTCTTGTTAGAGGCAAAAAGGTTAATAAAGGAAGTATCAACCTGGTGTAAGTTGACCATGTGCTATGTTTGGCCAGACAGTCTCCAGAGGACCCCCCAAGCTAGATAATTCATCGGTTCTCTCACCCAAAAATTTGGTCAATGCTGGTAAGTACTGTATTATGTCAGTCATTTTCAAAGGAATTGTATTAATACACATATATAGCATTTCATTTAGTCATCTATTCACAAGGAATGTTATACATTTTCAAGTATATAACACAACATCTACTTGCACTTTTCTTTTTTCTTCCTGAAAAATTGTATATACAGTATGTCTCTGCACAGATACCCAGATGTTTTGATTTCCATAACTTTATTTTTACAAATGCTAAGTGGCCACAGTTGTCATTGAACTTTTGAAGGCTGAGGTAGGGTCCCATAGACCATTATAGATTAACCTTAGTTTGTCTAAAACACATCTTATTGGGTGTAGGGGTTTTGAACATAGGACCCTCCAGGGCTGAAAGAGATACCAACCTTCTGCAACATAAACAATTTTATTGACCTCAGAAAGAAATGAAAGTTGGGAACTGAAATCCTTTCATGACAGAATTCTGGTTTTACACACAGACACCAATTGTGGTTTGAGATGCTGTTTTGGCATGATTAAGTGCCAATATTTCATAAACAAAGAAGAGAGAAGAGATAACTGTCTGATTAACACTTAGAAAAATGAAAACAGTTTGGTAAACATAAATGTTTGCAAAGTGTGAGGGAAATATATGAGTGGGCTGAGGGCAGCTGAAGTGAAGAAAGGTAAAGCATAATTATTCTTAGCATGGAGTTTTAAAAATTATCAAATATATGATAATTTTTAATATACAAAAAATATATCACATTTCCTCCTTCTTTGTACCTTTGACTGAATTTCATCCCTACAGACATTAATGAAGTATGTGGGCCATTTCCTGGAGACCTGTTGTCAGCCCTGGCTTTATCATGAAGTTAAACTACACAGTACCTTCTATAATCCATGGTCCCATGATTCTAATGGAGTCAACTGTGAGAGCTTTTGCTTATCTTCTTACATTTTATAGTCATCTCACCCACCTGCCAACCCTTGTTTTCTCAATAGCACTGTGGCTTGAATGTGGCCCACAAGCCACACTACACTAAATTTTCTTGGGTTCAATAAACCTAATAACCTTGACTGAGATTTTTGTTTGTCAGTACTCTTCAGTTCATCTCATTACGCTGTGCATTGCTGATGGCACTAAGAGGCACTTAGAGCATATAGGGAAGTTTGTGTGGGAGCTTCAAAATTACAGTGCAATGATAGCTACTGGACAGTTTCCTTAGTAAGTACCCAGCATGCATGTGCTAAAGCCTTGGGTTAGGCAAGAGTGTGCCACTTGAGTTTACACTCAGTTATCTAAAAATTGAAGACGTATGTCAACATCATTAAATAGGCACTTAAAGGGCGGCTAAGAGAAAAAGTTCTTGGCCTGAGATAGGAGCATAAATGTTAAGTTTTGATAATGAAGGTTATTTTCTACTCTTGTAGAGCACAGACATCTTGTCTGACCACTGAGTAAATTTTTTTTCCTGTTTACATATTTTATCTGCCAGAAACTCACTTCTCACAAAGAATTTGTGAGTCTCCTGAATTTTCCACTATTTTTTTTTAATTTCAAAAGACCTGTTTTTTAAAAATTTATATTTTGTTTTGTTATGTACAAACTCAAATTTTATTTCTCTTTTTGGAATTTTAATTAAGAAATTAATCTACTTAAACTACAGAGAATAAGGGATTGCAAATGACAAGTTTTCCTTGAACCAAAGCAAATTGGTTTTCATTTCAGTAAAATAATTTTAAAAATTCAGGTCTATATAAGATAAACTTTTCTTTCTCTAATTCAGCAGTTATCTGCAAAAACAATTATTCATGCAGCTCTATTTAACCTATTCTGATTTCATGGACACTTCGGCTTTGTTGAGACTCCTGAACACAAAATTCAAAAATTTCAAAACAATTTGAGGAAGCTAAGAATCAGTGCTATGAGGGAGATCTACAATCTAAATGCCCTGTTTGAGTGATCAATGGTACGCATAGAAAAATGAGATTATTTTGAATAGGAATTATTATCCAGCTTGCTTATGTCTGCTTTGAATGCTCCTAGAGAAAGCACATTTTTGGCACACTCCAGCACCAAAGTGTTACTAGTTCATGACCTTATTCATTCATTATGGAAAAACATCACCCCAAACACCTGGTTAAAATAACTTAGCCTCATGTCCTGAAGTTAATTTAACTATTAAGGTATCAAAGAATTTGGCACTGAGTTAATAAATCATTCTAGTAAGCATTGTTGTGAAGTAGGGTGCAGAAAGAAGCAAATAACCCCATGGAAATCAATCTGTCAAGGACTGAAAATAAATTACTGTAAAATGGAGTGTGTTTTAACCACTTCTCAGCTGTTTGGCTGTTGAGCCATAAAAATACAGACCTTTTCTGTGTGCTGCAGAGCAGATAGTGTCAATGTGTCTGACTTCAGGACCCAGTATTTACAACAGAACAAAGCAGTACTGAAGATGTGCTTGTGGGATGGACAAGCAAATTGAAAAATTGATGAAGGTCCTCAATAGTATTGTAAGAAAGGTGTATTAGAAATGCTAAAGATAAAAGATAGTTCTCTCTGTGTTAGAATTAGTCAGCATTGCTGGAGCAAGGCATGGAATACTTTCATCTTAGCCTTTCTAATGGAAGGCACAGCATCAGCAAACTCTGAATACAAATGTGGAAAGCCAGGAAGGTTAATCATCAAATTAAACATAGGGGAGATTCAAACCACACTCTCTACATATGTGTTGATAATGGATGATGGTACTGTTTCCCCATGCAGGGTGAGCATAAAGCTTGTGCAAGGACTAACTTCATTATATAGACTTAATATTAATACTTGAAGGAGCTATCATCAAGGGTCATTGACCTCCTGTCTGCTCTGACTGCAGAGGCACCCTCCTGTTGAATTATGCATAGCTATATTTATGTTCTTATTTAAATATCATTTAATATTAAGCTTGTATAGGGGTTTTTTGCATAGTTAAATAAATAGTGGTCTGCTGTTTACCAAGCCTGCAGGTTTCAGGGCCGCATAACAGAGCCTGGATTCCCTTTCCTATGAACTGCCTATCTCGACTTGTAGGAGCTTAGTTTTCCAAACCTGAAAAAAGATTAAATCATCTTCACATCTGGGAAAGAAAAAAGAAAAGTGTCTAATGTTCTGTCTGCCAAGGACCCAAAGGCACCCTTTTCTTTGGAAGTGCAAATTAAAGAAATGAATTTTGTTTTCTTAGGTTATTTAAAACTTCAATCATTTGGATGTTTATTAGATGCAGGAAAGACATTGTAAGGATTTATATTTTATGCCTAGCATTTTGTTCTGCAGGATGTTGAATCAACTACTTGAGTAGAAAAACAGAAAAATTCACAAAACATTGATACTCCACAGTATGTCTTGTTCTAGTAGAAATCTGTGGGGAAGGAAGAGAAGCCTGCAGGCCTCCTCTTCCTGTTACATCCTTCCTATAGATGAGACAGGAGAAAATATATTTCTTCTGGAAAATGAAGTCTATGCCTACAGGGCTCAGTACAGAGCCAGTTTAAGGTGGGCTGAGCCCCCAGGCAGACAGGCAGGCTGCCCACAGCATGCTGTTTGACTGTATCTGAGGCTCCAATATCAACCCTTGCCAAGGACTCTGAACCTCAGGAAATCATGACCTGTAGCAGGACTGGCCTAACTCACGGCCACTACCTCCAGTCTGAGTAAGCAGGGGGCTGTGTCTATGCTGGACGAGCCCTAGAAGTCAGCTGTGGCTATTTTGTGCAATGTGGATAACAGGCAAGTCCTGTCCTGAGAGCAGATTTGCTCTCTCTTGTCTTCCCAAGTTACCCCAGAGGAGTGAAAAAGAGCCAGACCATTAATCCACTTACCCTTGCACCAGCCTGCAGAACTGGCTGAATGCACCCCAGGAATGGTGCAGCCTGCATGCCCAAACCTGTGTGCTGGAGATCTGCATGCAGGATTTTGCCTCAGGGGTCACAGTCCCTCCTCAGCTCCTCCAGAGCCTGTCTGGCTCCCCAGCACTCCTCAAAGGCCTGGGGCTCATCTGCCCACAACAGTTGCATGAACCCCCACCAAAACTTGTAGGATTCTTCAGGCCAAGATCAGCAACCTCCAATCCCAGATGTACCCTCCTGCCAGGAACCAAGGAAACCTGGGGTGGGGGTGAGATGTGGGGTACAACACAGCATAATGCACTTAGACTAAGCCTCAACAGTCCTGCTGCAAAACTCTTGGCCAGGCCGAAGCTGTCTGAATACAGTTCAACACATCCTTAATATCATCAACTTTAGAACTGCGGCAGGGATAGCACAAATTAAGTGTGTGTTGTCAAGAAGATCTGGACCCTAATCTAAAATTACTGACAGAAACAAATAAATAATTATTCAGCTGAAAATGTCTCCAAAAAACTATTTCTTGATTTTGACAAATAAGCTCTCTATTTATTTTACAAGATGAGCAATACAGTAGTGTATACCCTTCCCCTAATGGGCCATCATACTTTCAAAATTATTTACTCCAATAAGACTGTGAATTGTAAAAACAACATGTTTTGCCTTGTTTGGTTCTACCTGAAAAAGTACTATATTTGTAGGGAGTTTTCAATTAAAAAATAAAATCCCTCTCATTTGTACTTTAATTAAATGTTATACAAGTAGAAGGAGGTTTGTTATGTCACTTCTGAAAACAAAATAGGGTTATCAAACTCAGATTGTGTAATGACTTTCCTGCAATACCTGACGACTATGGTTTTCTGAAGTGGGTGCTGATATTTTTTATCTCATTTGCCAAGTTGGAGATCCTAAGGTTCCTGCTTCTCTGTCTGGGTTTTTTGCTATATTTTTTTTTAAGCTGCTCAAGTTCAGGTATGCATCAATGGAGGTGTATTTACAATTTAAGAGTGCAGTCTACAGAGGCAGATAAGCTGTATCTGAACAAGCTGTACTGTATCACACCTCAAAGGGCCATGCAGACTCATGCTCTCAAAGCAGTGGCCAAGCAGGCTAGTAGTCAGATCTACTTTTCATCCATTAATTGAGCAAATGAGGTCAGCTAGGAATTTTCTTAGTATTGTTATTTTTTTTTAAGGCCAGGATTGGAAAAAGCGTCTATAAGAAAAGGCTGAGGAGTGAACCCACCATAGGAAATGCCATTACAACATAAAAAGGAGATAAGCCCATTAGGAGAGCCAGGGAGCAGTTTGTGAAGGAATCCTGTGGTCATTTGTGTTAATAGCTGTATCAATAATATTCAAACAGGACAGATCCCAGCCTTAGGGTAAGTCTTGTTTCAACATCTGACATTGCATAGCACAGATATTTTCAGTGTGCATTTAAATATAAACTGTTATTAAAGCTGATATGGTGACTTGGAAACTTTTGAAGTGCCAAGCAAATATAACTTGGCTATCATTTTGTGGAAAGAAATGTACCATTTTCTCAGGAACAAGTAAAGATAAACTCCTGGGAATTTATAATATTGAAGGGGGAGAGAAACATGCTTCCTTTTTCTAACTTACAGAACGGACATTTCAGCGCTTTCGTGTAGTGAATGCCCATAATACAATACCCAACCATATAAAGTGCATTGGATCAATTCTAGATTTAAAAGAAAAAGTCAGGATAGGGAATCTATTGAAATGCAGAATTTGGTATGTAAGCTGCTTACCTGATTGTTTACACCAGACTTTTCACCAAGACAAGTAAGAAGGAATGATTTCTCTTGCAAAAGTCCCCATTTCAGACCAGAACCTCTCTGGTTCCCACCTGGGTTTTGATTCACCCCTATGCTTGAGTCCATCTGACTGTTTCTGCCACTGTCAATGTCTATTAATCTTGCTTTTCCAAGCATTTGCAGATTATAATAACTAGCAAACAATTTGCTAAGCTTACACTGAGCAGTGATTATCTATATCCTGAAAATATTCAGATCCCATTGTCAAGCTGACTTGACTCCTGCTGGTATTCATGGAAATTAATTCTGGGAACTAATTATGAAGCCATACACACTGTGACCAACATGTGCAAACAGTTTGGCACAGCCCAGTGAGAGAGATCCAGGTCAGTCTTGCTTATCCACCTTCCCCACTCCTGAACTGCACCTTCCAGCTTCCTATCCAGACCATCCCAGGAAATTAACCTAATCAAAACCTTAACTTGCTGTGATGTCCCACCCTGAAGTATAGGAGAGCACCCAAGATTCATAGATGCTCATGGGTGAAAATAATGACAAAAGTCAGGGGCTCCTCTCTTCTTATAAAGCTTACAAAGCTTTATTAGTAAATTGCATATTTGGAATGGAAATTGGTATATTAGTCCCT
>VYZP01086854.1:0-14685 GCA_013400635.1 Hypocryptadius cinnamomeus | reverse complement strand
CGGCAGCAGCAACGCTGCCCTTTAGAATGCCTCCCGCAGCTCTGAGTGCTGGCAGGGCGCTGGGAGCGCCAGTGAATGTAGCCCCGCAGAGCCAATGAGCTGGGACCGGATGCGATATATCCTCTGGGACAACAACTGCTCTGTTCCTCCTCAGATCCACATGACGCCATTTACTGCTGCTTTTGCAGAGAGATCACCCTACCTCCTCCGGAAAGAAAAAGAGAGAGAGGGAGAGAGCGAGCGAGCAGAAAAACGCCGAGCCCCTACAGCTCAGATCTCAAATCTTCCTCCTCCTCCTCCTCCACCTCCTCCAAACACACAACAACAACCACCACCACAAATCCGCTGCGCTCCCAAAACACCCCCCCGATTGCAAACCACAGAACTGCCTGCAACACACACGCTCGCAGAGGGAGCGAGAAAGCTAAGAGGGAGAGAGGGGAGAGGAGCCTGCAGCAAGCAGCTTCTCAGCAGAACGGCTACATTGCACAAGCTGCATTTTTGGAGGAGCTCAGTGGAAGAAAGCTCTGGGATTTTATTTTAGATCCACTTTGTTTTGTTTTCTTTGGCTTTTCCCTTTCCTCTCGATCAATTTGCAACAGCAACAAAAAAAAAAGTGACTCGGTATTTGCGATTCGGCCTCCTGTTCATTGAGGAAAAAAAGGGAAAGTGTGTGTGTGCAAGACCGAGTGATTTTTAGTAGCAAAGGCAACCCACCCCGATCCGGAGAGGTGTTTTGATTGTTATTATTACAGTATATACACGCACACACGTATTTATAACCGATCTGGGGAGAGGCACCTAACTTTGCTCTGGACTTTTTTTTTTTTTACGTGGTGATCATTCTTACTCTAATTTGCAAGTTGGACTAAAGCAGAGTTTGGAAAAGAATTTTTTTTTGCTTTAGGGCTGGATTTATTTGCAAACCGCAGGAAGAAGAAAATACAAGAGAGAGAGGGGTTTGGTGCAGCGCCGCGATCACGGTGAGAGCCTTTTCCTTCTTTGCAAAACAAGCTTTTCAGTAACCTCCCCCCCACCCCCCCGCCTTTGGTTGCTCCAAGAAAACTCGTGGAAATGTTTGAGGCCGATCCCTTTTCCATTCGTACAGGTTCTCCCTCTCCCCCCCTTCCCTTCTCCTTCCTTTCTCAGAGAGGAGCTGGAGGTGGGATTTCGGAGCGGTTTCTCTCCGGGGAGGGGTGGGGGGAGCTCCGTGGGGTTTGCGGGCTGCGCCGCGTTTGTGCCCCGCCGGGGTGCCCCGGGGGTGCGGAAGGCTGCGCGGGGGGCGGAGGGCTGCGCGGGCGCCCCGGAATGCCTGCGGGGGCTGCGAGTGGGGCGGGGGGTGCGCTTGAAGGAGCCACAACTCTGGCGTGTTCTCGCTGCTGCGGGGGGCCGGGCACGGGAGGTCCTGCGCGCTCCTGCCTCGCTGGGCACGCGTGGGTTTCCGACAAGCCCCGGGGGAGGTGAAGGGAGGGCGCAGCCGGGCTGGCGAGCGTCGGGGCTGTGTGTCCCCCGGTCTTGGGGGAGAAGGAGCAACCCGCCTTTCAGTGCGTGCTTTACGCCTGTCTGTAGTGGCGTCAGGAGATCCGTGCGATTCGGAAGTGAGTGCACGTCTGGTACAAATATATACGTGTGTGTGTGTGTGCGTGTGTGTAAGCTTAGGTATTTCTCCTGTGATGAAATTAATTCGATCTGTAAGACGAGGAAAGTCCTTCCCTAGGTTCTTCTATGCAGAGGGCATGTGTGGAGGGGAAGGAAAAAAACGTAATTTTTACTTTTTTTTTCTTTTTTTTTTTTTCTTGGTGGGCTTACTTCGTGACAGCCCCCTTCCCCCATCAAAAAAGGGAAAAAAAAAAAAAAGCTGCTGGTGTTTTCAGCAAGCTGTTTGTGTGTCACTTTGCCCCACCCCGATGGTAAAGTCCCTTTTGCCCTAATCCATAGTCTGATCACACACTCGGCCCTTAATGGGGGTTTCAAAGCACTTTGAAAGAAGAGGAGGTGGTTGGTGTGTGTGCGGTGGGAATGGGGGTGGGGGTGCCTTGCACAGGCTCCGGCCACAAAACAGAAATTCACGGGCAGAGGACTTCTCTCCCTTAGGCTTCGCCCTTCCCCGGCCAGCTGTACACGGGATTTTTCCACAGCACGCAAGAAGTCCCTGGCGTTTTAAACCTCCCCAAACGTGCCGAACGCGAAACCCGTCCCCCTCGCTCACCCTTTTGCCAAAACCAGAAAGTTAAGAAGTTAAGTCTAAGAAAAGTTAGCAATCCTGGCACTTGAGCTCGGTGAGAGTGGACTTTGGCTCTTAGAAGTGGGGAATCGTGTTATCACACACATGCACACACAAAAAGGCAAAGCTGCTTCTCTTGCTCTTGGCGGATGCAGAGGGGAGAAGTACTAGGTCAGAGGAGGGAGAGGTGTGCCCTCCCGTCAGGATTTTCAGACAAATGTAGGTTTGCAAATAAATGTGCTGGTACTTTGCATCCTGTCCTGTTAGCGGATCTATGCCGGGGAGAAAAAACGGGGAGCACCCGGCTCGGCCTGATGCCCCGCTGGAAATGCCTCCTGGGTCCCTCCGGGCTGGGGCGGAGCGGGGCGGGCTGAAGGTCAGGCAATTTGCAGAATATGCGTAAAATAAGAGGAGCTTTTCCAGCGGCTGGCTTTGTGAAGTTGAATGGGTGTTTAGGGCAAGGCGAGAGGGGGTAATCTGCCTTTTGCCCAGCTGTCCCGGAGGTGTTGTCTGAACCGTCTGCAGGGCGCCTGGCACTTCCCGGGAGGGGAAGCTCCTTTAGCATCTCCTGGGGGAGGGCAGGGGGGAAGAGTTAAAAGGAAACATGGGGTTGACTTTCTGATAAGGCGGCTGAAGCAGCCCCCTCCCACCTCCCAGCCCAGAGGATGTCTCCTGGTTATCTCCAGGTTGTCTGCACTCTCCGGCGGGCGAGGGGCTGTCGCCTCCCACCTGCTGCGCACCCCCCGCCCGAGACGGAGGTGGAGGCGGGGAGGGAAGCGGAGACCGGAGGCTGCTTTTCCAGCTCCCACCTTGGCGTCTGAGGGGGGCTCCGCCACCGATCCCGGGGTCGTCTGAAGCGCCTTCAGGTCAGGGTCAGCTTTGCTTTTGCAGTGGTTGTCATTTCTGGAGAGGCAGGGGCTGATCCGGCGTACCCTCCAGGCTGGCTGGGGCTGGTGGAAACCCGGACGCGGAGGAGAGATAGGGCTGCCAATTCCTCTTAAGAATGGGGAAAACATTTTACTTTCTATTATTTTTTATCTCCAGATAGTTTCAGAGGAGGTGAGCATCTACTTAGGCTGTTGGTTGAAACTTTTGGTACGGCAGAGGTTTTAATTTGAAAAAAAAAAAAAAGCGTAAGTAATGCTTCAAGCCAAGTTTGCAAGACTTTTTTGGGGGGGTGTAGGGAATACTGTAACATACATCCTGTGTCCAAAACCAGGATTTGGCAATATTTACAATAAGTGGTCACTCTTAAAAGTTAGAGATTTGTCTATATGTATTTATTTTAATTTTTTTAAAAGAAAAAAGACTTGAAGGAGTGAAGCCAGGAGTTAAAAGGTTAAATGTTTTGCATTGATGTTAGAATAAAGACAGTGTCTTGGGATACTCTTTGTTAAACTGTTTGGCTATATTTTACTATAGTTCAGTACAGTATTATTGTTGGTAACTGATGTGTACAGAGTAACACTATGGTGCTCTTTCTAGGTATAATTGAAGACATTGTGTGGTCCTTGTAAGAAGTTTGGTTCCTGCTTGGGTTTTAATTGTAGAATATTGTTCTGGATTTTTGTATAGGTAATTGGATTTTGGAGCCACTTTAAGATATGATAAAGGAAAAACAAATATTAACTAATTTAGAGGGCAGTACTTGAAACTTGCGCATATTTGAGTGTGGAAGTTATTTACGAGTTCTCATCTTCTGTGTCTTTTACTGGCTTTTCATTTAAATTCTAAAGTCTGCATTTCTACTTTGTAGTTAACGATCCTTTCAAGTAATATTCACAGTCAAGTAGACTTTTTGGATGCTGGCATTATTTGATTATGTTATGCATGCCTCTATCCCACAAGCCACTCTTGACAATATTTACAATTTGAAATGTAGTCTATGGAATTTTTTACACATTAAAAAAAAAGCAAACAAACAACCAAACAACTGTGGTAACATTGCTTTTGTAGTTTTGAGCCTTAAAATAACAATCACAGTGGTGTGCACCAGTATGACACACACTAAAATACTGGAGAGAGATATTTTTACTTATGCTGTTGAAGTTTTTGGTAGCACTAACTCATTTAATGTCTGACCTCAAACATTTTATTGCTATTTAGTGTTTTTCTTGGGACCATTGGTATTAAACTAAAATTTCCTATTTACATCATGTAAAGTTTAATGTGTAAAGAGACTAGCCTACCAAAATATTATCCAGTTTTAAACAAAATTGGAGAATTATATGTCTGTCATCAGCAGGTCACATTACACTTGGTAAATACTTGCAGGATAGTTTGTTTGTTTTGTTTTTTTTTAGTATAAGGTTTTCAGTAGCCTGATGTGAAAAGAAGTGTCACTTCAAGAGGCTGAAATGTAATCACTTTTAAAGGCCATGGTCTAACCAGAAGATGGCCTGAGAAGCCTCAGTTAGCAGGAGTAATACCTAGACTTTACTGAGCCACAAGTTAGGTTGCATGGTCCTAGGGAAGAATCCTAGGGATTCTTAAAGGTCCTTAAGCTCTCCACAGCAGTAGGCAGAACAGGCCAAGGGAATTTCATCACTCAGCTGACCGGTGCCAGTGCTTGTCCCAGACGTGACTCCTTTTTTTAATGGCTGATGCATTACTTGATTTTCTGCGGTGCTGTGGGGTCCTGCAGGCTTGAAAAGCTGCTGGAGAGAGCATGAGACGTGTTTCAATAGTGAATCCTCTCTTTTTTGCTCCAGGATTTCAGATGTGTTCTAAGCCTGGCGGGGTGAGCAAGCTTCCGGGCACTGATGGAGACTCAGCAGGGCAGTGGGTCGCAGCCCTTACTACAGGCTCGGCGTGACAGTGGGAGACCGCACGGGGAGCCCGACCTGCGGGATGTCCTGATGCAGCAGGTTCACGTCTTGTCGCTGGACCAGATCAGAGCCATCCGAAACACAAATGAATACACAGAGGGACCTACGGTGGCTCCGCGGCCGGGAGTCAAGTCTTCTCCTCGGGTAACAACCCAGCCCAAAAATGAAAGGCCCCATGGCTTGCCTGAGCATCGTCATTTTAGCCGGATCCAGCACACGCAAACGCACGCGTCTCCTCGAGCGCCTCTGTCCCGCTCCATCAGCACAGTCAGCACAGGCTCACGGAGCAGTACGAGGACAAGTACAAGCAGTAATTCGTCAGAACAAAGACTTCTGGGATCATCTTCGGGGCCAGTTGCTGATGGGATAGTTCGAATGCAGCCCAAGTCTGAGCTCAAGCCAAGTGAGCTGAAGCCACTGAGCAAAGAAGACTTGGGAGCACACAGCTACAGGTGTGAGGACTGTGGAAAGTGTAAGTGTAAGGAGTGCACTTATCCAAGGACCCTCCCCTCGTGTTGGATCTGTGACAAGCAGTGTCTTTGCTCAGCCCAGAACGTGGTTGATTATGGGACTTGTGTTTGCTGTGTGAAGGGCCTCTTCTATCACTGCTCTAATGATGACGAGGACAACTGTGCTGACAACCCCTGCTCCTGCAGTCAGTCACATTGCTGCACTAGGTGGTCCGCCATGGGTGTAGTGTCCCTCTTTCTGCCTTGCTTGTGGTGTTACCTACCAGCCAAGGGTTGCCTTAAGTTGTGCCAGGGCTGTTACGACCGGGTAAATCGGCCTGGGTGCCGCTGCAAACACTCCAACACCGTTTGCTGCAAAGTTCCCAGCGTACCCCCCAGGAACTTTGAAAAGCCAACATAGCATCACTAGCCAGAAATACTAAAGTAACAAGGATTATTATTTTAACGTACATATGCAACCAACTAAGCAGCTATGGTCTTGGCACTGTAGTAGAAGGGTTGGGGATGTACTTTGCTGTTTGCAGTGAAATGCTTTTCTGTGTGTGTGCCATCTTAACTGATACGCTTGTTAGAATCCAGCTAGTGGCATACAGGGGAAAAAAGGGATGCAGTACATTGTGACCCACATATTGCATAAGCTAAAGCAACACAGACACTCCTAGGCAACTCTATTGTTTGTGAATAGTACTTTTAAAATTTGTAAATTAGCAAATGACTCCTTTTTTTTCATTGTTTTCTGCCAGAGATAATGTGCTATATTTTTGTATATACAATAATATTTTCAACTGTGAAAAGTAAGTGCTGTCATAAGACATGGCACAGTCACAAAATATTATACTAATATGTTGTACATTCGGAAGAATGTGAATCAATCAGTATGTTTTTAGATTGTATTTTGTCTTACGGAAACCTTCTATTACAAGACTTTGATTTCCCTTTGGACTTCATGTATATTGTACAGTTACAGTAAAATTCAGCCTTTATTTTCTAATTTTTTCAACATATTGTTTAGTGTAAAGAATATTTATTTGAAGTTTTATTATTTTATAAAAAGAAATATTTATTTTAAGAGGCATCTTACAAATGTCACTCCTTTTTATGAGGACGTCATAGTTGCTGCAAATAAGGGGTGAATGATGCATATGTTCACTATAAAATAGAAAATATATTAACGTTTGAAATTAAACTGGGCTACTTGTCATTTTTTCCCATTTATTGTTCTGACTTGGGAGAATTGATA
Organism: Hypocryptadius cinnamomeus; assembly: GCA_013400635.1. Lineage (NCBI taxonomy): Eukaryota > Metazoa > Chordata > Aves > Passeriformes > Zosteropidae > Hypocryptadius > Hypocryptadius cinnamomeus. The sequence goes on along the minus strand of VYZP01086854.1, from coordinate 7,923 downwards.
CTTCTAATTCAAACTTCACAGTGCTATAGTCACAGTGAGCCTAATGTGAAACCAAAAAGAGATCTTTAAGTGTATTCTTTTGTTCTTGTTTACTTCTTCACTGGGAAACAGTGCAGAATTTTTGCTCCTTTCCTTTGCACAAATGTCCCATATACTGTTCCTACAACATAGGAAAATGCATTAATTCATTCCAGACTAGGACTAATAAGCACTGAAAGCTTGACCTATTCTATAAGTGATGAGCTTTTGTGCTTCAAATAGGAAATAAGTAATCATTCACAAGAAATGTTAGGCTTGCATGGCTTTACTCAGTGAGAGAGAGGAGGAAAAAAATGCAATTAATACCGTCAATGCAAAAAGCTTGCAAGATTATTTGTTAAAGTTAGAAGAGTATGCCACAGGGAATGATAGATCTGAATGCAGTCCAGCCTTATGTCAAACATTTGCCTCACTTGTAAGAAGAAAGTTGCTTGATTTGTCATTTGTGGCAGTTACCTTCCACTGAGGTCAAAATCCTTTCCCTGCCAAGTTTCCCACCGGAAGCCTAGAGAATGATTTACCTTTCTTTATTAACAAACTATCATTTCCTGTTCTGAGCATGCCTCTCTAAGTTTAGAGATCTTAATGTTCAATTTTATTTATACATTTTGTAAGCTGGCATTTAAGAATAGTTGTAAGTATTTTTAAGCTGATGCTTAAAAAAGTCTCCCAGCCTTTTCTGAAGCCCCTCCAAGATAAACAAGTTATTACTAATAAATTAAGAACTCACTAAAAGTTGAAAACCAGAGCAATGACTAAATGTTCTGTCTTTTTGTCCCTTAGTTTTCATCTCAGGTCTGGTGTTTGGATGATTTTACATAGGCTGTAGTACTCAGAAATCTTACACTGTGTGTTTGTGCATATTGGTTATCAATCATCAAGTGAAATTAAAAAGTGCTTGTTCTCTTTCTCTTTTTTCTGCTTACCTTTCTGGTGAAAAATGTAAGCTGGTTTACTTTGTGCACCAGCTGGCTGGATACTTTGGTATACAAAGATGAACAGTATATATTTAGCTTTCTGAGTGGAATTTGCCAGAAAGAGGGTAGCTTATGTTACATGAGTAATTTGTCCATATTTAAAGCACATCAGTATACTGTAACTGAGTAGTGGACTGTATATGTGAGATTGTGCTTGGCTGCTGATAAACATAGAAATTCATTATTTAATTATGGGGTTTTTTAGCAATTTTGTTCTTGAAGGGGTTAATAATCATCCTTTGTTTCCATTCACTGAGTGTAGTTCTTGAACTAGGTTAGGTGCTTATGTTTAAACTGTCCTGGGCTAGTCTTGGTGATGAAAACAAACATTAAGGGAATCTTTAGGCTCTATGTTGGAAACCCCAAGTCCCACCAATTTCAGTAGACAATAAATACAATGTTTTCCCTGGATTGATGAACTTGACAAAAATGAAGGCAAGCCCAGTATTTTCAGTGATTTATGTTTCAGTTGAAGGTAACTCTACAGAAAGCTGAACCTGAAACTGGAAAGCTGAGATGGCTGAGCAGCACAGCAGTCAAAGTGGGTGCAACTCAAAAGTCCTACTAGCTGAAGTCCAATACTAAAATTGTGGATGTGTTTTCTTTTTGCAGTATAGTAAGTTCTCTGTCTGCCTAGTTAGGTTCTAAGGGAAAAGGAAAACCATCTTCTTGTTGGCAGTGAAATTTGAAGCTGGTTTAAACACTGAGCAATGGTTGTGACCTTCCACTTGGTTCTTAATGAGGATAAAATAGTGGGTCCCACCCACCCCAGGTAAGCCCATTACCAGAAATTGGGTAGGATGTATGACTCTTGGGAGCAGGGATGTAGGGAAGTGTGGCCTGTTGGGCTAACTATGGCACTAGGGTTTAGGCTTCAGTTAGTATGGATTGATGTTTGTGCCCACTGGACTCTTAAAAGCTGGCTTGTGTATATTAGTTAACATCCTAATATTACACTTAATTAGATAAGGTTTAGTATTCTAAATAAAACCAAAATCTTGCCTCAAGCAGATTAGATTGTTTTAATAAGAATTAAGAGAGCTTTTCAAGTGGATTGAGATAATGTTATTAAAGCATGCCTACTTTATCCTTTGAGATAGGAAAGTGGAGGTCCAAGTAAGGAAAATTTTCCATACACAGGTTTTAAGGATAACCATGAAAGTCATGCTTGATATACATAATATAGGACTTTAATTTTAGACTGCTAGGAAGTCATGAGAGAGAGCAAAACCCCTATTATTGCTCCATTTATTGTTTTGCTGCTTCAGAGTTTTGATCTGTTAACTTACAGATTCCGTAAGGTTTGTTTAAGGTACAGTGATCTGCAGGATTGGACTGACAGTTGACCCTAGTAACAATGGAAACAAATAGCATTTTTTCAAATTATTTTTCTGTATGATGTAAGCTACAAATAAATACATCAATTTTAGAGAAATTTAGAAATTCCTCTATTAATATCCTCAGGATCTTCTTTTCTTACTTTGCTCTTTAATGGTTTGAAACTTGATTATAATTTCTTTTTTGAGATACGGATCATAGCAGTAAAAAAAAGGAAGAAAAAAGGAAAATAGTCTTGGATTCAAGTAGAGAATAAATAGTGCTTTGGATGGAAATAAAATGTGTTCCTAAAGGATTTGAGATCATATTCAGGTGAGTATTTACATTCAACAGATTTACCAAATCAGTCTTCAAAAGCCAAAAATTCTCCAAGTGCAGAAGTGAAGTAGTTGTGATGATTAACATAATAGATTTTTTACACTTTCTTACTAAACTCCCAGCATTTAAATATACAGTATTACCTGTATTACCATTTTCACTTTTGGTAAAATGCAAAATAATTAATTTTTGTAATGAGTGAAATCTTAGGTCTTTTTCTCAGGTGGCAGGAAGAGAGCAGAATGAATTTCTGTTCTACAGTGACACATTTAAATATTTTTAGGAATTAACGGTTGGGAAAGATGGATTTGAACAGTCTGTCTTGTCTCAGATGTTCCTAGATGGGTGCAGGTACAGTAAGTAATAATGATTTCATCTGCTGAGACTGATTTCTCAATCAGTCACTGTAACAGAGTGCCAGAAAGAAATTGGCTGAATGTGAGAGCACGCTCGATTGAGTAGTGTCTGTAAGAATAGAACTGAATAGATGTCTTGCTGAAAATGTCAGCATTTGTCTTGTTGGGTCATCTTAAATAAATCAGTTACAGATTGGGATTGCAGGTAGACAGCACACCAGATGTAGGATTGCAGGTGACAAAGTGCACTAAATCCTTACCAATGAAAATACTTGGGTTTTCCTCTTTATGCAATCTGACTTTAAACTGGAATCTTAGAAGTAAAAAATAATGTCTCATTGAAGTCAGGACAGTTTGACTCAAAAAGCACGTGCATATAAAGTGCAGTTATGTATAGTACTTTTGAATTCAAAAATATTTAATGTTTCAATGTGTGGAGACTCCTATGTGTTATTTCTCTTCATATTTATTCTTTCTCGTCCCTCTTCCTTTCCTTGACCTTTCCTAGTCATAATATGTAATACATTATTGCCACTTATAGAACAAAAGGGGAAAGAGGAGGATGAGACATGCTATTGTCATTAGGATTCTGTACCTGAAAGTTTAGGACAAGGTCAAAAAACGGATTACCTTGCTGCATGTAATTTTTCCTGCATTTTCAGAAATATAAAAGGTTTTTTCCGTTAGTGTGACATTGAATCTGCTATTTCAGAAAAATCTTATTTTCATTGTTTTGGTGTGAATTTTATTACTCGAGAAGGTTCTATGTGTCTTTGTTTTAACCCACTGGCACTGTATTTCAGATGAAAGAGGCAGAGGTGTTACTACCATAAAAGCATGAACTGCTGCTGTTCCTCTGCCACAGGGATTGTTCAGTAGAGAGCCAGTGTAGTTGCTTTTGGACATGAGTAGCAATGATTTTGTTTGAAACAGGGTGGGAGTTCAGTGTTTTCAGCCTTGGGAGAAGGCAACAGAGGCCGTGCTGCATATCTGAATTTTCTCTTTACGTGTGGTGTAAGAAACTTTTTTTTTTTTTCTCTCTGACTTCACTGTGCATGCTGATTACAGAAGCTTAGGGCTAAAATGTTCAAATTGCTAGACTAAAATGGGTAGGTTCCCATTTCAGTAGAAGTTACCAATAATCAGAAGCTTTGAAAATGTAGTCTGCTATTATGTAGGATTATTTATGGATATTTTAATACTTGGGGGTTTAAGTTACATTTTAAAATGGTCTTGCCAAGGGAGATAATCTGTTTCTAAAAGGTAAGGAACTGTAAAATCAGAGGAGCTCTGCTTTCCTGAAAGACTGCTGTATAATTACCAAACCACTTGGTGTGCCTGAGATATGTTACTAGAGATAGCACTTGGTGCCAGTTAGGAGTAGCAGGCACAAGTTTCATTTGGAGAGTCTGAGCCAGTACACAAGTGTGTATGTGGAAGAATCACCAACTTTCAGACATAGAGATCCCCTTGAAAAAAGGGAGTTTTTTACTTTTTTCTTTTTTACTGTCACTTTATTTTGATCTAGAAGCGGTGTATATGAATGAGTCATAAATCATGTTGTTGTTCCCCTGTTTACTGATGAAAGAATGTATTGATGCTCTCACAGTGTGCCTCAAAAACCACACCAGGATGGAAAATCTTTAAATGACCAAACTTACTACTGTCATCTTCAGAAATGAATGCAAACATGAGGGCTGTAGCAAGCTGTGTTTCAAAATTAGTTGCACTGTAAGTGAATTGCACTAATTGGTTATGCTAAAACTGTTGCTATAATTAGACACAGTTCTGCTTTAGGTCTCAAAATCAACTCAGACCTTTGCCAGCTTCCTCAGTAGTGCAGTTTCATTAATTACTGATTTACTTAAAGTGTTGTTTCTTGTAAGACACGTATAAAAGTTGGTGTATCACAAACTGTCAAATGCATGAAATGACCAGTTTTTCTTCCTTCTCATTTCTCTTTCAAAAAGCATTGCAAAGAGGAGGAAATTGTGAAATAGCTTTACTTGCTTTGGGTCGTTCTATTTATGAATTTTGTTTAATTATCGAAGGTAGAGTGCTAATTTGATCGGTTCTGTTTTGTGATTCCGTCCCCTCTCTCCCCACAGTCACTCGCCCCAAGTATATGGCAGTATGAAATATGTAATTAGAGCAGTTAAGGGACCAAGAATTCACTTTGTAAACTTAACCTAAGTGCAGCTGCATTAAATAGTAAGGCAAAGCAGGAGCATCAATGCCTTCTTGCAGAACTCATTGAATGAATTTTACCTTTTGCCAGTAGGTTTACTCTCTTCTACCTGTGCTGCTCTGCAGATAGAGATTATGCAGTTGTTTATCATGTTTATGTTTTTATGCCTCAGTGTCTTTTCTTTTTTGGAGAAACATTGTGTTCATTCTTTAAAACTAGTGCACAAGGATCCCATAATACGTTATTAAAAAAGAACCAAACAAAAAAAAACAACAAACTAGCCACATGTTGAGGTTATATTAACTGCCTACTGCCTGCTACTCTCAATGCTGTTCCCAGTTGGGGATGAAGGCTCTCCTCAGATCCCTTCATCCCAAGTGGAAGAAAAAGACTGTGTGAGTTATTCTGAAATAAGCGTGGTTGGGAGAAGGCATGGATTATGGCATAAAAGATGAACTTTCCATCAGGGCTGTGCCTGACCTGTTCTCTCCTGCACACACACAACTTCAGTACGAAGTCTGAAAGTGTGCAACAGTGTTTCTGGCCACCTCTGTACTCTAAATCAGACAGTAGGTGGAAAAGTTCCTGGACAATGGGTTGCAATTGTCCATGCTACTGAAGCGTTAAGACTTTGCCTGATGTGAGTTAAGCATGTGCCAAAAAGTACTCTCCCAAGCTATTCCCTACCACATTTCAGGAACCATTCCCAAAAGCCAGCTTGCCAGCAGCTCCTTCTTTTAGAGGTTAAAGGAGTTGCCCAGCATGGACACTGTCCTTTTGGGGCCAGCTGGAACACAGTGCCCAGGAACATTCTTGGACAGATTCATTTGCAGTCCAGGAGGAAAGACATCCCTCCCACAAATGTCATCTCAAGAGAAATTCACTCACAAAGACAGAAATTCTCAGGAGTTCAGATGACACAATATAATCCTCAAGTAGAATCTTAATTGCACACAAGCAACCTATGTAATTCTTTAATCTCAAAGGAGTAAAGCAATTGTCAAGGTAACTTTTTAGAATTTTGCAAATCTTGCTCCAGTGTAGTTACATAAAATTATATATTGATATTTTGTATCTAACCTGAACTAGTGATTTTTTTTGGTTTGTTGGGGGGAATAGCTTTTTTTTTTTTTTTTTTTCAAAATTGTTTCTTAATTATGTACTGACAAGTCATAAAAACAGACATTTTCCTATATTTTCTTTCACTAAAAATTATGATTTAGTATGTCACAGCACTTGATTTTTCAAAATGAATTGAGATGGTGTTTCTTGCTTTTGAAAATTACATATATCTCTGAAGAAAACAGTACCAAAAGATAGCTCCCTTTCATGGTAGTCATTACAACTTCATCTTTTCTCAAGATATGGAAAGTGTTCTCTCTTTATTGCTTTCAGCCCTGTGCTCACTTAGCCCCCAGGTTACAGAATGGGTGGCTTATGGAACCTTGCAATTGCTGAGTGATTGGGCAGACTTTCATAGAGAAAGACTGGTGTGTAAAGTACTGCACTTGAGCTTAGCCTCTGAGAGGACAGAACTTATTAAAATATTTCAAGTGTGTTCAAAATATATTTCTATGTACATGCAGTCTGAGGGATGTGGTTGGAGAGAAAAGAAATGTCACAATTCACCCCTTAAGGTCTCTGCTTTAGAAAAAGGAATTAATGTCAACTATTTCTATTTTTTTTTTAAGTTGATGAATTAAGCTAAGTAAAATATTAGATGGAAAGATATCTTGTTCAGTTTATTAAATGTGTCCAAGATTTGTGCTGTTTACTTTTCACATAGTTTTTATCCAAAGACCTCACTTCAGCTGCAGTATTGGTGGGTGAAATGCCTGGCCTCACTGGAGGCAATGACAAAATTCTCCTTGACCTCCTTGAAACTTTGTATAGACAAGAGGTGAATTCCTGAATATGTACTGATTGAACATACACTTGAATGGATATCCTGGGAAAATCCCAGCTGCCTAGGGGTATAAAAAAAGTTTATAATTGCATGACACACACTTTTGAATGAAGGAGTAGCTATCTTAGTTTAGGATTTTTAACCTTCGTTCTGATCCTACTTAACTTACTCTACTACTGAGATAATTTATTCCTACCACTGCTCTAGGATATATGTAGTTGCTTCCTTTAGGCATCAACCTTTTATATTTTGCTGAGAGATTCTCTTTTGGGGGTTAATTCCATTAAGGGTGCTGTAGACTCCTGTTAGGCTTTTTGCTGACAGATTTGTTCTGATAAAAGCTTGTGTGTAGACTTTTTCCCTTTATTTCAGCTTACTGTTATCAAACCATTCTTGTACACTGAAGCTGCAACAGTTGGAATTCAGTTTAGCTCAGCCCTTGTAAAAAAGTCTAGGGAGAGTATTTATTTGGTTTAGCTGACAGCCTGGTTAATTGGAATAGGCTCATTCATAGTAATAGTGTCTGCACAGTGTTTTGTGACTGTTACTAAATCAGCTCTAAGCACTACCTGAAGTTACATGAGTGAAAACATGCTTCAAGTAAAGCACAGTGAGCTGCTGTCAGACAGAAGTGTCTGTGTCTACTAGCATTGCTTTCATCTGAGATGCCCATAAAGATGGGCAAAATATTGTTACAGTTACATACCTACATTGCGCATTTTATCACCTGTAGATATAGATATGTAGAGATAGATGAATAGATATATACACATCACAATTACATCTTAGGGGGAATGAGGA
>VYZP01086822.1:0-10856 GCA_013400635.1 Hypocryptadius cinnamomeus | reverse complement strand
TTCCTTCTGAGATAAGGGGACCAGACTGCACAGTCAAAATCTAAGTGCCCCATGGATTTAAAGAGCACATGATAAACACAGGATGATGGAATAGTTTGGGTTACAAATAGCCTTAGAGACCACTTAGTTCCAACCTGGCCTTTGACAGGGATAGGGCATTCACAACTACCTTTGGCAACCTGTTCCAGTATCACCGCCCTTACAGCATTTCTTCCTAATGTCTCATCTAAACCTACCCTCAAGTCAGATTAAAACCATTGCCACTTGTCCCATCACTACATGCCCTTGTGAAAAGTACCTCTCCAGCTTTCTTGTAGGCCTCCTTTAGGTACTGGAAGGGACCCTAAGTTCTCCCAAGAGTCTCCTCTTTCCCAGGATGAAAAATTCCAACTCTTTCAGCCTGTCTGCAGAGGAAACGTGCTCCAGCTCCCTCTCTTTGTGACCCTCCTCTAGACCAGCTCCAAAAGGTCCACTTTATTCCCCATTCTCTCATCAGATAATTAATTACTAACATCTGAGATCCTTTCTTGGTACTAATATAAATTAATATTACAATCCCAAACATACATCCTGTGGAGTAGCAGCCAGCCCAGAATCTATCATTATATATGTAAGTTCAAGTTATTCCCTTCTCTCAACACTCAAATACCCATTTATCAACATTATGCTAGTAACAATTTGCAGTAATTTTTAAGAACAGAAAGCCTAACTTTGAATAAAGCTATTTTAAAAATGCTGTAGTGGTTTTGGAAAGGAAAATTATGTTACTTTCTTTTAAAGACTAATCTTGCCTTTAAAGGTACAATCACTTTCACTACTCTAGTCCCTTAAGTGTTAGAATTACCTATATCCTTGAGAGCTACATCTCCAGAGTACTAAAATGCAATTTTTCCTGGCTACACTTTTCTCACAATTTTTTTGCTATTTACAGAAAACATGGTTGAAAAATTTGGGTGGAGAGGATACATGTGTGGAGAAAAGAAGTCTTGTCAAATTATTCTCTACATTTTCAAACTGGAATTAAAATACTAATTTAATTGCATTTTAGTAAAAAACCTACCCTGAGGACTTTCTATGCCTTGTCCCATTTCCTGCCCTCCCTTCCTTAATGCAATGTCTTGGATGTAAAATACATGAGCAGTGCAAGAGCTACACAGGTACAAAGCTACAGGAGGGTTGGCTGAGGCATTCCAGGTGAGCTTGCAGGTCTGTGCTTGGGTTTGGCATCTGGCAGACACGTGTTTGGAGCCCTCAATCTGAAAGGACAGTTTGCACAGCAGCAGTGCTCAAGGGCTCACTGCATAAAACATTCTTCTCTGGGCAACAGACACGTGGCACTTGCTTAGGAAAAAATCCTGGCACCATTCAGGCGGGTAGAGCAAAGTGGAAGCAAATAATCAATACCCATTCTCAGTTAAACGGTTGTAATGGCAAATATTCCCTGGAGAAATCCCCATCTCGGTGCCAGTTCCATAAGCCTTTGTGCCTTTCCAACCCCTCTCCCACCCCTAATTTGCACTGCACTCACTCACACCATTTATTGACCACAACAACAAGGTCCCAGAGAGGTGAACTCTCTAGGTAGCAATTATTTAACAGACAGATGGGAAAGTCTCTAAGAGTGGGTTTGCACAACTTCTGCTCCAGCTCAGTGCTGGAGCTGAGGCAGAAGAGATCCCAGGACAGAGCTAGAGCTGCAGCCTGGATCATGACAACCAGCTGAGAAGATCACATAGAATTACAGATTCTACCACAAGAATTCTATAGATTCATTCTTCTAATGATCTATAGATCATTACAGTTTCCACCACCTGCTTCTAGACAAATACCTGGAAAAATTCCAGGGTGCAGAGCTTGGTGTGAGCACCCACACCAGAACCCTTGCTGACATGGTTGATCTGCTACTACTCCATGTCTGCTGCCTTGCCCAGCCCAGCCATGAGGGTGGATCTGTTCAGCCATACTTTCCCAAAAGCTAACTAGCCCTGACCTGCAGCAGAACAAACCAGCACATGTGCCAGGAGACAACCCTCTTGCCCGCCACTAGGGCTTAAGAGTGTGGCCACACCCCAAAATGTGTGTGCTGTTTCATATCAGTGAGTGCTGTACTGTCCTAGAACTGGAGAGGGCGTAGAACATGCCAATAGGTGTTGCACATTTCCTAAAGAGTCCAAGAAACAGATGTATGCACAAAAAGGAAAGAGCCTGAGCTGTTCAGAATCGGAAAAAAGCCAAAAGCTAACTCCAAAAAGTTGCAGAAAGATTTTATTATACTGAGTAAATGGCAGATAAAGTTAAGGTTGAAGAAATGTAAAGTGATGCACATAATAAAAAGCAATCTTAACTTTATATTCACAACAACAGGGTCTGAACAAACCTGTCAGAAAAGTGAATTCAGAATTAAAAGAGAGAGTTCTATTAAAACACTCAATGAGCGGCAGTTAAAGTGTCAGACAAAATAGAGATAACAAAACAGAGAACAAAACAGAAAATATCTGTATAAATCCAAAGCGACCCTGACTTTGAATACTGCTTGAAGGTTTGGCCTCTTCCCAAATCTTAACAAATACACTGTAGAACTAGAAAGGAAATGGAAAACCAGAGGCATGATATACCTTCAAAACAAGGAACAACAGGATTGCCTACAGCTTTTCAGCCTAAAATACAAGCGGGATAGAGGGATGATATAATACAGGTTTAAAATAAAAAAACCGCTATTAAAAGTGAATTTGAAATACAGATGGATTTTTTGTTATAAGAGAAAGCCCAAAAAGCATCAAGCCACATCAGCAGGTTGTAGGTTCAAAACAAAGAAAAAGCTACAATTCCCCATGCAACGTACAGTCAAGATGTAAAGGTTATTACTACAGGATTATGGGAATATCAAAATTTTACTCAGGTTCAAAGAGGAGTTGAACATTTTTATAGAAGGCCAATGAATTAAAAGCCATTAGATGAGAATTTCACCTTGGCTCCAAGCAGTCTCTTAGTTCCAGGCTGACAGAAAGCACATCCCAGGGAAGCACCACCACTCACCCTCCACTTGCTGCTACCCCAGGCAGACGTTCCTGCCAGACCTGTTGTTTAATTTGGCTAGGTCATTTTTATGCTCTCAGGGAAACTGCATTTCTCAATGAAGTCAGCAAAGTTCTGCAGCTTGCATTAACAAAAAGCACAGAGTGAAGAGAACTCTGCCACTCGAGAAAAGCCTTAGTTCTTTGTGTCCCTGAAGCCAAGAGGATGAAGAGCAGCTGTTTTTCAGAGATTTCTGGATGGGCTACAAAGACGTTCTTAGACACAAACACATATTTCAGCTCCAGTTACAAATAACTTATATCAGGTAACAACTAGTTAATTGATATTCCATTAATATTCATCATTCAGTAAACATTGCTATTGAGTTGACAAGTTATTTCTCCTCATTTCTTTCAATATTCTGTCTTCTGGAGTTCCATAATTACAAATGACTTAGTCCTAATTATAACAGCCATTATTTGCTATTGACTGGCAATCATTTTACAAATCAGGTATTAAAGCAGCTATAAATAACTTGTGCATATTTTATTATTCAATTTAAGATAATAACCTGTGACATTCTGTGCCTTTGCAAATGCCATCTGGAAGAGCAAGTAAATTCTCACTACATCTGACATGAAAAAATTTATAATTTTTCCAACACTTTACCTTCACTTTTAACCATCTGCAGAAAAGCAAAATACTTTATTATCTCACCACAGACTTCAGTGTGGATAAGGGTCTTGAACTGGGAGTTTGAAATGCTGCACATAAGGGCACATAATGTCTATTACTGTAAGGTTGCCTGAAGCAAACCAAGTACGTCAAGCACTCGCTGCTAGTGAGCTTTGTCTGATTTGACAGGCCCACACAGTGCAATGGAAACAATTGCAGAGACCTCAGCTACTGTCTCATCCACTTCAGCTCACACCAGGGCCAGGTATTTGACTGCCATGGCCAATTTACCCCCTCTTTTCTCTCCTGTTGACAAGAGGCTTGGACTACACGAGAATAAAAGGCAAGACCCATTTATTCCAACTGTCTCCTGATCTGTCTTTCAGTATTAAGAGAGAATACACCAACAGCTCCACAATTTAACAGCAGATAAGAGAGAGAAGTATATGACACACATCAGCTGGCTGTGCTTACATGCAGGGCACATGTGGCCTTGGGTACCTTGTCTGCAGGGCACACCTTTATCAGTGTCCCAAGTTCCTGAATGCCTGGGCTTCTTTTGGATGGAAAACCCTCACAGGAGCTCTTTCACACTTCATCTTTGTCTTCAGCCAGAATACTGGCTGAAATTTGTTTAAGCTTAGTCAAAGGATGCATTGGGGAAGAGAACAGTTACTGCACTGCAGCCAGTGCTTTGTGAAAAAGCTGCTACACCCACGGTTTGGAGCCAGCTGGGTATAAGCAGACCTGTCCTCTGGGAGCTCACTGCTAACAGTGATTTGCTGCTCCTACATGCTCAAATGCCAAGTGTTATTTAAGCTTTGCACAGGAATGAAAAGAAAACAGAAAAGGAGCAGCAAAAAGTAATTTCAGGCATGTCTCCCTCTTGCCATCGGGGCTGCTGTTCCTGTGGGACAGAGCCAGGCTCCTCGCCTCTCTCAGCACACCCCTCCAATACAGCTGCCTGCCCAGGAAAAGGGACTCTCTCCCTGGTGCCAGCTCCCTCAGGTGCCTCCAGGCAGGACACATGTCCTCCTCACCCCACCAAAGCCTCTGTCATACCACCTGTAACTGTGCCCACCTGCAGCGCAATGGCTCCACACTCAATCAGTGCAAAAGCCAAATATTCAACATCATGTACAAGGTACTAGTATTAAATCCAGCAGGACAGGAGAAATTGCAGAGAAAAATCTTCAAAGATCTGACTGAAGAAACACCTAAACTAGGATAATTTTGGGAAAAGTGGGGAAATCCAAAGGGGAACATAGCAGTTATATTTCCAGTTGCCCATGTCTTTCTGAATAATACTGTTATTTGTAAGCACAAACCTCCTTGGCTTTCTTGTGGCATAAGCAATAACAAAGGAAAAAAGGTGTGGGGATTGGAGGTCTTTCGCACTCTATCCTCAGAGATTTTATAATTCTATGCTGAAGTTATAAACTCAGGAGAAAAAAAGTCAGTTTCGTGGTTTTTGTGGTTCTTGTCTTCTGGGCTTTTTGGTTTTTTTTTTTAAGCGCCTGATGGAAATGACCAAAGTTTACAGGGTGCAAAGTACCAAATCATCTTTCAGGGCAAAGAGTAAGAGACAGCAAGCCTTGCTAAGGGACCTGCCTGGTCACATGTCCTCTGGAAGCCCCAAACCATACAAACCAAGCCCAGATTGCACAGTCCTGTATCAACTGCTGGATAATGCAGAACTCACATCAAGTCTGCAAATACTTTGTCTTTCCAAAATTGCAGTTGTACCTAAAGCTTTAATTCCAGCATCCCTAGCAGCTAAATTCCCCTTGTTCCAAGCAACCCATTCTCCAGTTCTAATTCTCAAGGGACCTGACCTGCAAAGTCTTCTCCCAGCAAGACTAGGCTTACTACACAACCAAAGAGGCCAAAATCCTCTTTCAGAGAGCAGCAGATTCTTATCATCCCAAAGGCTGCAGGAAATGGGTGTTTCTTCAAAGTAGTGAGAGAAAGAACCAAACCAGCAGGACAGCTCCCAGAAGTCCAATATACAAGACTGACCTAAGGAAAACCTGCATGGCTGTGATGTCTGAGGCATTTGTATGGGTACTTCCTTTTCATCCAAATTACAATTACCACTTATTCTAAATTGAAGGTTACACATTACATCCTTGAGTCACAAAATTACAGATTTTTATGACTAGTGTGCGCACTATTTCATTACCAAGCTTCATCTTAGACATTATGAAGGAATTTTCAAGTCAAATTTTAAATAAATTTGGCTTTCATAGAAGTGGGAAAAAGAAGAGGTGCATTCTCTTTCATGTTAGGACTTCTGTTAAAATGCATTCAGAAGGGTTCGCTAAGTGCTCAGTAAACATTATAAGCACGTTGCTTGAGAAGTAGATATACACATGAACATACAGTATGATTTCAGGCAACCTATTTCAAACCAGTTTATCTAAAATTGCATTAACCATTTAGTCACCCCTCATGAACTACATATAAGAGAAATAAAGTACAAACTATTGCTGAATTATGATCAAAATAGAGGTTTGATTTAACACTTATTTTCTGCAAGTTTGCTTTGCAGTGAACTCCCCTTGACGTGCCAATAACCAGCACAGCTTTGTCCTGGGGATGCAGAGACCTCATTCGCAGGTCTCTCACTGCCATCACTGCTCCAAGATGTACCTGCAGGTCAGAGCTGGTCAGGAATCAGCAGACACCTCCTCTGGGAGCTCACTGCCAGCAACAAGCCATCATCCACACAACCTCAAAAGTCAAATATTGACTTTTGCAACATCTTGAGCACCAGGAGCAAGCACAGCTGCCCAATGGATGCAGTGATGGCCACGGTACAGCTGCTGCTTTTTGCCTAAGCCAGAGCACAGTACCAAGAAGCTGGGCTGGACCTTGCTGCTGCCCCCAGGAAGGGGCTAATGTCAGGCTGTCTCAGCAACAGCAGGACCACAGATTCTTCAGAGATGGAAGTCTGAAAGTATTTTCAGGCTTGTTAATTGTTGAACAGTGGAAAAACTCAAAGACTGAATGGAAAATGGAAGCAAATGCGGCTACAGCTCAGACAGCTGGCCCACAGTCCCGGGTGCTGCATGGAAAGACTGTGATGGCCAAAACTTCCATCAACAAATAATGTGTTTTGATCACCTACAGCACCCACTTGAAGGTTGCTATAGCAATAATGCCTTATCCCCTTTTCTCCTTCAAAGCTTCAGCAGCAGAGAACAAATACTGTGCTGCCAGAGTCAGAGCTAATTCTGCAAAACTGTGCAGGAATCAAAAAGCCATTTACCTGAGCTCCTCTTTTTTTCTATCACTGTTGAATTGCAAGTCAAACATTCACTAACTGTCCTTTCTTAGTCTCAGGAAACAAAAAAGCTATTGATTTTCAGCACTTTTTTTGTGTACTGAATTCTTACTCCCATTAAAATGTCTCCAGAAAAGCAAAAGGTTTCCTACTGTGTTTGCATCCAGTGTGAGCTTGCATGGAAGCATTAATGAAGAGTAAGAAAAGACCAATAAATGTTGTGTGACAGGACTTACAAAGTGTCAGCTCAAGTGGCTTCTGTTTCTTCTGCCTTATCCCAGAAGATGGAGCCAAATGACAAACGTCTGTGGCCCTGACAAGCTGCACATAGGCACTACTAAACAAAACCTTTTCCAGTGCAGGTAAGTTTAGTCTCACTCAAGGGCTCCCATTGCCAAGGTTGGCTGGGAAGGCAGGCAGGTTTCTTGCAGATTTTTTTTTTTTTTGCATGTCACAACTGTTCTGTAGTTCTTTGAAATGAAGGGAGGCCAAGTAGATCAAGGTCAGAAGCCTACATTTTCAGAAAGCTAAATGAAAGTCAAGAAAACCCTCACCAAACTTCTCCACACACAAAAGGAAAGCTTTATTTGCAACTGGCAGCATCACAAACCTATTTGGTAGCCTCAAAAAATAGGTTTGAGAGTCTAACATATTACTCACCCTTGGCTTGTATGTTATTTACAGTAACAAAAAGCTTATAAGGAAAGCTGGAACGAAGAGCTTTCTGTAAATACGTTGGAAATGAGAAGCATGCCCTGTCCTCACGTTTTGTGATTCCCTGCTGGGAGCAATGAAGAAAGTCATACTGCAAGAGCAGCCTAGCTGCAGTGGCATTTAGGGTTAAGATAAATCATTCAGAAGTCATTCAAAATGCATCTTTCACTTTGTAAAACATGAGGCAACCTTGTTCCTGAGGGTAAGCAGAAAGGGATGAGCTGAGACTGGGCTGGGAAGCCAAGGGATGGTGTTCCATCATAAAACATTTTCTGAATACCTCCCACAGATCACTGAAAAGCAGAAGTGTCCCGTTTGGCTGGGAAGTCATACAAGGTTCAGCCTGAGGCCCAGCTTTCCTCGAGGGTGGCTTGCTATCAAATTCCCTGATCCCAGCCTGGGCCCTAGTGGCCAGTTCAACCCTGAATGGATTCTGGCTTTTAGGGTATAATGTTGGTTACATTATAATGACATGGGACAAATTCTCTCTCATGTAGAAACAGCTCCTCTCACCTCCAATGATGAGAGCACCAAGTTATTCAGAACAGTGTAAGAGGTGAGGACCTCCTGGGGAGCTGCAGAGAAAGAACATCTAAGACTCTGTGACTGACCAATGGCAGACAAAATAGGATTGCAGACTGCGAGTGACACATGATGGGAAAAGGACAACCCTAATTTAACGCCCCAACATTGATTTTCCAGAAGACTCCATTTTGCTGCAGCTGTGAAGCATGAAATAAAAAGCTCCAGCTACATGGCAGGACAACGCATAGTCAGGTAAACAATACCTAGAAATTTGATAGTTAACATAAATATTGTAATTATCACATCAGTTTTGGATTTGTAAATCAGTTCTGATCCAGCTGCATCAGTTCTGATTTCTCTTTTGACTTGGATCCTATGACAGAATCTGAAGAACAGGACAATCTAAAGAAATAATTTGTGTTGGTTAGACAAGAGAAGGCCTTGATTCAATTGCATATTCATGCTCTCATTTTGGGTTTATGCTACACAGAAAATAGAAAGCCTTTAAACAAAGAAAAATTGTTTTTTAAAAAGTGAGCACAGCATCAGATGCAGTTTGGGAACAAATGCAAAGTACCAAATGAGCCGAGCCTTGCACAGGCATAAGGATGTTGACAAACCCAGAAGAAAGGCAAAGGGAACCCCTTAAGTCCAAAGAGTTATTTAAAAACCCCAAATGTATGGGAGGGGCACTGAGGACAAAGGAAACTGAAACAAGGGGAAGAATGCCTGTCAGTCTTTTTCATCTGCTGTGTATTGGAAGAGATGCAGAAGTAAAATATCCTGTAGGAAGCAATTGCAAGTGAACTCATGGAACACACAAAGAAACATATCCATTGCTTAGGGAGTTTGCAGAGGTGCTCTGTGACCAAGTTCAGCTTTCACACTGCATTTTGCTTGGGCAGATAGGATTTTTAGACAGCCTAAATCTCAGGTATTATGCAAATAAAACCGTGGAAAATTCAGGCATGACAAAACACGGGAGGAAATGACAGAGGAATTCAAAACATAGGGTCTGGTTTGCTCTAGACCCTCCACCATGCTGATAGATGGATTTGTTCTTCAGCTTCATGGCCTCAATACTTCAGATTCTCAAATCCCACAGCTGGGACCAGATTGTCAAAACTCTAGTCCTCCCCACTTTTAGAAGATGAAAGATGGAGAACGCCTTTCAAACAGGATTACTATCTGCATAACATCTTTTTGCCAAAACAAGAGCTAAGCTCTTAAAACCTCTTGGCCCTTTCTATGAGGCAATTCAGGACAAGGACTTAAAACTATATTAGAAGAAGAGTGCATGTTTTAAAAAGAACCCAAACCCCACAATTTAGATTGAAAAGCAATGATCACACAATTTCAATTTTGCTACTCCAATAGTTAGTTAACTACAGGGTTAAACTCATGTCTCTGAGTTTCTAAATTTCACTCTCTACACTCTAAATTTCAATTTCCAACTACTGGATTTTGTTATTTCCTAGGGTCAAGCTCAAAGCTGTCAATTATCAATGTTTTTGTTCCCCTTAGAGGTAATTATAGCCTACGAGGAAGTTGCTCATTTATCTTTGCTTTGATGAGACAAATGAGAGAGAGCTCCTGGAGTCTCTCTGTATAATGCATATTTTTACAGCTCATTTAACTGTGTGTGTTTTCTTCAAACACCCTCCACCCTCACAACACTTCTAGAAGCCTGAAGGCTGGAATGGGACTCTACAGAGGTGTTCCAGATGGGCCCAAGTGTGGAACCAGTGGTGTCTCACATACATACAGGTACTGTCACAAAGTCTAGGAGACTGTTCACAAAATAAAAAACAAATGTTCTTTTACCCAGAAGACTTCTTTAACTCCATCAGCAGAATATGGCATGACTATCTGCAAGATAACTGGGTGAACAGTATGATTTTATGTACAGTATTTTAAAGCAAAACTGTCCTGTCAGGAAGGATTCCAGTTCAGCTCTTTCAAATTATCAGAGGGAGATTTTAAAGGAGAAATGCTTGACATTCAGGATGAAAAAAAATAATCTAACAGCTTTGGATCAGTAGCAAGAGCACAGTGCCCCTTCACAACCTCTCCTGCAGAGTTTTGGGTGCCATGCACCTTTCTCCTCAAGAAAAGGAGAAGGTAATAAAAGCACATTAAACCTGCTCTTGGTAAATATCACCTCCTTTGAATGGAAGCGATGCCTTATGAATTTCTAAATGAAGGCTCACACAGCACATGTTATCTGGCCACTGAAGTCTGCCCACAGCTGGTGCTGCTGATAACTAATGGTGTATGAGGAAAGTGAGGCTTGAGAGAACCCTGCAAAGAAGACATTCAGCATAAGAACCCTTTGAGTTGAGATCCACATCTGGAGCAGCCAGAGCATATCAGAAGTCACTGAAGGATCAGGAACTGCATTTGACACGTCCCACCACTCCCTGCTTCAGTTTTGCAGGCCAGATTATCTGGATATAGACTAGGAAGGAATTTCAGCTTCAGTTCTTATCTAAAGCTTTCGATACACTTTTTAATGGCAAGATAAAAATGCCTAGCACACAAAGTGATTCTTTTCTGTCAGATCTGGGAATTACTGATAAATTCTGATGCAACACCGTAAATAACTCTTTCCATTTAATGATGCTGAGCATGCCAGGCTATG
>VYZP01086812.1:0-16502 GCA_013400635.1 Hypocryptadius cinnamomeus | reverse complement strand
GAGAGTGACCAAGTAGGGCTAAAGCACCCCAGCAACAGAAACAAGGGGCAATGGACACAAAATGAACACAGGAAGTTCCATCTGAATGTGAGGAAAAACCTCTTTATTTTGAGGGTGACAGAGCACTAGAACAGGCTACCCAGAGGGACTGTGGAGTCCCCTTCTCTGGTGATACTCCAAACCTGCCTAGATGTGTTCTGTGTAAACTGCTCTAGTTGAACCTGCTTTAGCAGGGGGCTGGGCTAGCAGAGCTGCAGAGGTCCCTCTGGAGCCAGTCTGTGCCTTTGTGACTCTGGGATCTCTACTTTTATCAATTACAGCCATGTGTTTCTATCACAGTCCAATGTTGGCCAATGGCACAAATTTATGAGACAAAGATAGAGACAACAGAACAACAGCAAAGCAGGCAAAGAAAGACCAACAAAAAGATTCTGCCAATTTCACAAGTTAAAAAAAAACTGTTGTAGGAAGCTTCACCTTACAGATAGGGAAATGGAAGGAGAGCATTCAGTTAGGTGTAAATATTACCTTCTACCCAGTAATTGCTGGTAAGACCTCAAATGTTCTGCAATCAGCCACAGCTTCAGCATTAATTTGAGTGACTCACCTGTAAACTGCAGTAGTTTGCACTGGCATTAACACTGTCATGTTTTATGTGAGCCAAATGCAGGCCTCTAAACTTTTTCTGCTACTTGGCTTCCATCAAATCCAGTTTGTCCAACTGAATACAACACCCCCCCCCATTCTTTGTTTTAAATTATTAATATAATTTTTGGGATATAAAAATGGTTACCTCATGTTTTGGATCATGTCAGAAACATTTTTCACAGAATTGTCTCCTATTTTCAACTGCTCCATTCTGCAAAGGAGCTGAGTGTTGCCAGAGAAGAAGCATTAGAAATTAAATTTACAAAGAATGACTAGGAGAGCACATTCAGTGAGCTTTCTGCCCAGCTTTTACTAATCTAATACCCAGTCTTTGTCAGATCCCACTAAAACCCACTAGGATTACCAATGGGGTCAGTGTAATTGAAGTCTATTACAAATGTAATACTCCTTCTTTTGTTTATAAAAACATATACAGCTATTACATGTTTTGCCTGAAGCATCAATAATGCAGACAGTATTCTAATAACTAAAAACTAATTATTCCAATGTTAAAAAGTAAAAATGCTGGTTTGCTAAATTTTGTACATGATCCTTTTTTTCTGTAATAAAATAATGAGAAAAGGTTTATTGAAGTGAAATGAGAGCTTTGGAAGATTTAAAGATTCTTAGTAGACAAGTAAAATTGCACAGAATGATCACCTCATAGTGTAATTATTCCAAAAATACAATTAAAAGACAGCACTAAGCACTTTCACAGTACCCAAGGAGACTCGAATATGTGCTTTTGGAACTGCTGGGTCAGAAGAGTATTGTAATCCTCAGCAGTTACTGGAGGCAATAATTTAATCTCCTTAAAAAATTTCTTAACGGTCTAAAACACTCTGTCAATGGAGTTTTCCTGTGTCAAAGTGATAAAAGTCAAATTTTCCATTGTCTTTTAGTACTGTAAACTAGAAGTTAAGGATCTGGAAATATCCTCATTTAAGAAGCTAATTTCAAGGGAATTGAAGAATTAGCCAAAATTATTAAACATATTACGGTATAAAAGAAGCCTGGAAACTCAGAAAAATTTTACATTCAAATCCCTACTTGCAATCACAAAGGCATGAAGCACTTTCCTTTGCTAATAATGAATATAAATGCTTTGGAGATCATTATACTTTCTTGAAATTTTTGGACATTCACTTTAAACCCTTAGAAGAAGATCTTATCTTTAATGTTCACAGGAAAGAAGAATTGAAGGTCTATGCTTGTCAAAAAAACAAGATGGAAATTAAATTATCATTCCCTGTAACTGCACATACTTTCTTTCTTCTTTAGATTCTTAAATATGGTTCCTGTTCATTTTAGACTGTCAAATAAAGTGTTAATGATTTTGACCTTTCTTGGAAATGAATGACTAACTCATAAATAATCACCAAGCTATTTCTTTAAACAAGTCTCAGGCAATGAGTTCATAGGGAACCATTCCCTTCCTTGACTTTCTACTCAACAGTTAACCTGAACAGATCAAATTTTGGATGACTGAAACTCTAATCAAAAATAAAATCATAAAATTAATCTCCAGGTCCAGTTATAAAACTATAGATTAAACAGTTAGTGGGATTCAGCAAATACTACACCAGTGACTATTACACATTGCAACTTCTACAGAGACTGATGGATAAAATTCAGCCATTTATTTATTCCATTTCTCATCCAAAAGCTCTGTATCAAAAGCCCTTTGGGGAGAAAATTACCTAGGACATCTCAATTAAACAACCTGTTTTGCAGCTATCATACAGAAACTTGGAGAAATGTTAGAGATTTCTATTATTTACTTGTTCTTTTTTTTAAGTAGATCTTTTATTTTAGTACAACCCTTCTGACAGCCTCTCAGCCCCCTCAGTCTCACCTGCTGCTTGGGAAGGTGGCATGATGGCATAAACTGTGGGGCTAAACTGCAGTGGAATAAGAGACAAATGATGTTCTGAAAAGATGGAGGAAAAAATGTTTAAATCCTCATCCTCTAGCTTTTCTGTCTTTTAGTTGTGCCAGAGTTACCACACAATCAGCTTTTATGTGACAATTCACAATTTTCACTTCATCCCCATCCTTAGCATTACCATGGATAACATATATAAAACGAAAACCAGAAAGGGACTCTCCATTTATTTCAGCTCTCAGGCAGGTGGGATTGAGTTCAAATACAATGAGTAACATCACTTTCTTTGTTGTGAAATTCAAAGATTTGCAAGACATGCCCATCACCTTTCCTCCAACCTTCAACATACACAGGCATTTTAAAAACAGTATGAGGTAAATCTCTCCTGCTGTTAAACAGCTCCATCCACACCAGCTCACTTCCACAAACTCCATTCACTTCCATTCCCTGCTGGGACCTGTTGTTATATGCTGAGTGGGTCTTACAAAAACCCTTCATGAGTTCCGGTTCCAACACACAGCCCTCCCACCCAAAACCACCCAGTGATCTCTCCATTCTATTTTTTTTTTTTTTTTTTCTAATGCAACTATTTCTATACAGGAGAAAATTGTATAAATGAGAAACTTGAGTGAGGCAGTGGTGGATTGTAAATCTTCAGAGAACACTGATTATATTCCACACGTCTCCTATGCTCAATCAACTGCTACTACAAAGAAAACGTTTTCCACTCACTGAAAGTAAGAGTGGAACTATGCTGTGGTCTGACCTTTTCTGAATTTATCTACAATTTACAGGTATGAGATGAGTAGACAGCTACAGACATAGTAAAAATGTTTAAAACCATAATTTAATTGTAAGAAAAGTACTTACATGAAAGGCAGCAGTGGCACAAGCTCTGAAGACTTTTTTCCTTATTACTGGAGATTACATCTCTTTTAACTTTATCATTTTACCTTCAGAGAAAGCTGACATAAAAATCCCTAGAATATGGAATATTATAGTTCAGTACATTTGTCCAGTCACCAATGCCAATTTGCATTTTTTGTTATTTCCTACTTTTTATAATATTTTATTTTCATCACCAATAATGGTCAT
Organism: Hypocryptadius cinnamomeus; assembly: GCA_013400635.1. Lineage (NCBI taxonomy): Eukaryota > Metazoa > Chordata > Aves > Passeriformes > Zosteropidae > Hypocryptadius > Hypocryptadius cinnamomeus. Next base: position 12,874 of record VYZP01086812.1, on the reverse strand, counting down.
CAAAATGGAACAAATTCTCGGACTTTTCATCCCCAAATGAAATGGGAAAGAAGAAAAATACAACAGAAACCAAACATGAACCACGCAGGACTAAGACAATGAGGGTGGCCAGCTTCTAAAACTTAAATTTTATTGCTAATTTAGTTTTATCTTTTCCTTCAATAGCTATATGTAAAAAAGAAATAAACTGATCTGATGTTTAAACACAAGAAAAAATTCTGAGTTTCGAAGTTCCATTGCCTCAGCGAGCAAGATTGGACTGAGATCATTAAATGTGCAATTTGCCACAACTACTGTGAGAATGACAGTATTTTGAAATTAGCATCTGCAGTGGTTCCCAATATTGCAACCTTGGTTCTCAGTAGGTAAGAACATAATTCTTACTTCTCCCTTTTACTTACTTATTTCTGTTCACCTAGTGTCAAAAAAAAAGCCAAGCCCAAAATAAAATCCAAAACAAAGGCAAAAATCCTAATGGCTGAATACTCTTGGCATTTTGCTGTAAAATGTCAATGTGAGGCATTAAAAATTTTACAGACCAAAAGGCATTTCAGTAACTTTCTTTATGGCTTGAAAATTAAAGTAGAAAAGACTGCTATTTCCTATGAGAACAGAAAAGGTTTCAAACCATTTAGAACAGACAACACTCAAAGCAGAGGTTTAATTTTAGCAATTCACATAATTGTGGTAAAAATGCACAATGCTCTGCAAAAAGTATTTAGTACGAACATTCTTCCTTTAGATATCATCAGAATGAGCTGTATCTTTGTTCCTTCATATTATCTGTCTTTTCAAAGTAAAGTATCACTAAACTTTTTCTATGAGGACATGAGGTTCAGCACCTACCTTTTGTTAAATCTCTTGAAACCAACACTGGGACAAGAGCCATAGATTGCTGCACGTGTTTACAGAGATTTCATTCCCAGAAGTGTCATGAGTTACATCGGCATAATTGGAGCTGTGTATCAGCATATCCTAAATAAACAGGTTTGTTATATTTTAAAGAGTCTAATATCATACAGCCTGTGCTTAATGAAATAAATCAGAAGGTGATGCTAAAGGTACTAACATTATTGGAAAACCTAGACTTCCAGCAGTTAGAGAAGTGCCTGTGTGAAAGCCACTTATAACCCGGGACTCAGCCTCTGTTGGGAGCTCTTCCAGGGCTGCCCTGGGCTCAGGGGCTGCTCCCAGCTCTGCAGGCAGCAGATCCAAGCCCTGGTGCCAGGCTGTGCAGCTGCAGAGCTGTCAGGGTTGGCTGTGTGGCAGCCTCAGAGCTCATGGCCTGTTGCCACTAATGTCCCTGATGTCCCCACTTATCCACCTCCTCAGTTGCAGAGCATGAGGAACAACCTAGCTAAAGGTGTAATTTAAAATATAGCCAGCAGTGAAATAGTAACTACAACATTAAAGGTCACTGACTTCCACAGCTACTGAAATAAATGAGATAGACTCTAGTGACACGGCGAGCAGCTGACCAGTTGGCTGGGTTGAGTGAAAAACCCTTCTGTCCCAGAGCTATGAGTGATTGCTGCCCATCCTGCTCCAGCAGTTTAAAATGCAGTAGAAGCTGTTAAACAAGATACACTAAACACTTAAAATCCTAGAGAAATGACAGATAGAAGTATTTTATTTCAATGGAAGAGGAGCAGACAAGTTGGAACAGTGGGTTGCCATCACGAATCTGTGTAGGAGCTCCCTAAGTGGGAAAAGCTCACAGCCCTCTGGACCAAAGCTATTAGTTGTGTTTCATTTTTAGTGAGCATCAGACTCATGGGAACCCCCAAATCCAGAAAGAGAAATAAGTTGAGGAGAGAGGCAGGCTCACACCAAATGGCTTGGTTATTATTCAGATAAGCTGTGTTTATTTTCCCTCTGTACTTTACAGCTCAGATATAAACCAGAGCTGCTGCTGAGCAGGGCTCTTGTCACAGCATCCTCTCTAGCTCTGTTTCCATTTTCTGTATCTATTTCCAGTGTGCATTAAAATAACTCAAGTTCATTTGCAGCATCAGCCCTGATCTCTAACTACTGTTATTTTCATATCTAAAAATAATTCAAGTTTATTTATGGCATTGTTTTGACTACCCAACTGCTGATGTCAACCAACATCATAGAAAGAGAATCAATGACCAGGCTTAGATTATTTTCAACTGCAGACAAGAAAATTTGAAAAGATTGATGATAAATCAAGATGATTCTGCAAGAGAGCCTCTGGAATGTACTGGCATTTCAATTTTATTAAGAAATAATAAACAGCCTCCAGCAATAATATGTTTCCACAAGACAGTTGTGTTCTAGTAAGTATGTGTGTGCCAGTGATAAGAGTTATTTCCATACTTTCCTTGGATGTGAAGCATTCAGGCCTTGCACTTGCACAGCTGAAATGGCACAGATACAGAAAGTGGTGCTGCTATCCCAGCATCCCAGACTACACAAAGAATAGGTTTGTCCTATGTCTTCAGCTTTTCTGTGGCCATCAGAAACTGTATGAATTTAAACAATTTTTTAGTATACAAAATTGTCTCAAGAATTCAGTAGCTGCATTTGGAAACTGCTTCTGAAAATAAATTCTAGTTTAATTTTCTATGGAAAGTACTTTTCATTCTACTTTTAAAATCCTTATAATTTTCACTTTTAATAGCTTAGTTTAGTGTGGAACTTTTGTCTTTCTGTGTCATAGCTGGAACAGCAGACCTTTCTTACAACTACATCAGTGAATTGTAGCTGATTCATCTCTGACTCATTTTGCTAAAGTTCTTAAATATATCCATTTTCTGGTCTCGCTTCAAGTAATTTATTTTAGATTTGGGTTTTGGGTTTTTTTTCACATAGGTAGAAATCCCTTTTGTAATAGCATTGTACAATTTAGGCTGAAAATAAAATACAATCTAATGTAGCTGCTCAGTTCATTTTGAGAGTCTGAGTAAAGCCAAATGTTGGATTTATCTACATGTGTAAGAACAAAGCCAAGATGTTTGTCCTACAACAGTGATTTCCATTTGTGCAGTACCTTCATGGTCCACTATACTCTCCTGAAACTTTTCAGTTGTTTTTACTGTAAAAGGTCAGAAAGTCTCAGCACTGACCTTTGAAACAGATTTTTTGGAAAGAGTCAAATTTTGAGCTAGGTTGAAAATACTGCTGTTTTCATTATTTAAAATGAGAAAAACTGAAGGCATGATCTGAATCAGAGTCACGATAGTTCTAGACAAGAAAGCAAACTGGATCCTCCATCATATGAAAACATTTAGAATTGATGTTCAGTTCCTTTGTGTCATCTTCTTGAAACAGTCTGACTGGTAAAGAAAAACAGCCCCTTCATTGCTGATTTTATAGTGCTATTTTAAATTGAAGATAATGCCATAAAAAGCTTATAGAAAAGTTTGTATTAGTTCTGCAAAACAGAATCTGTCTCTACTATCAGATTTTTAAATATTAATGAAAAACTTTTCTGCCAAAGGAACCCCAAATATCTCTGAGAAAAAAAAATTCTAATATGAGATGTTTGCCAAGGATGATGTTTTCACAAGGACCCACGAAAGGATATTGAATGCCATTGAATTTATGGGATTTTTTTCCTTGCTATTAAGAATTCATCATTTATTCACTTCTACACATTGATGAATGATCTTTAGCTACTAAAATAATTTTGTGAGCTAAAAAAGTGTTAATGCATATCAAAGGTAACACCAACTTAACATACAAGAAATGCTCATATCAGTGAGAAATCCTTTAATAATACCACACAAGTTTAATCATTAAGGAGGAATTAAAGGGTATGGCAAGGCTTATCTCCAGTTTGAAATGGATTTGCTATCTTCAACTCATTGCTCTCAAACAGTGTAGAGTAACAGAAAGGGGATCCACAGATTTGTAATTGATCAAGTCTTTTTACAAACCTGAATTTTTTATAACTAAAAATCTGCTATTAACTCATTTTCAATTGACTAATTCTAAAGGAACAGAGCAATTTACATGAAAATACTCGTTTTAAACGTGCTTTTAATGAAATGCTTATTAAGGGCAAATGCTACAATTTGAAGAGTAAAATACGTTATTTTATTGTAATACATTTAATTTTATGCTGTTCAGAATCATGATTTTAAGACTTCTCCCACGAATGTGCATTGGCTGCACTGAATTTCAGGCACATTGTTTTCTTTTTCCTTGTGAGGACATAAACAACCTCTGCCAGCTTCTATCCAGCACATTCTTTGTTATGTGCCACTCAGAGGAGCCAAAGCCATCAGCACCATCAGCTGCTCCTCTGGACACAGGTGCCTTGAGCTTTACAGGTGTCCTGGCAGCTGCAGGGCACACAGTGCTGCCAAGGGCAGAGCTGTGGTGCTGGCACTGCTGCCACACCTCACAGCTCCCTCAGGCTCTGCAGCCCAAGTTCTGCCAGCACAGGCACTTTTAAGAGGCTTGTGAACAAACAAATAAAAAACAAGGGTGCTGTTGGTGTGGAATGTCCTCTCAGCTCCCTATGATGGAAGCTAAAACCCCTTGTTTGTATCACGGGTGTGCTGGAAGCTTGGAGCTGGCAGCTCTCCACTCATAAAGGCATGTTCCTACAGATCTGGACAGAAGCCTTGGTCACCCCTCAGCCTCTGGATGGCATGAAAATACGGCTCCCCCAGCCACCCTCTCCTCCTGGGGGACAGAACTGCAGCTCGACTCTTATTTGACCTGAAGCAGAAGCCATCTGGAGAGAAAATATCAAAGAATTACTGATGAATAGTTTTCCTTGTGGTTGGAGCAGTTTTACGTTTTTCCTAGTTCAAGCCTAGCTGAAACTACTTCCAGCAGGAGACAGAGCTATCCAAACATGCCAACAAGGACCTGACTCAATACAAACTCTTCCAGCTCATTTTGCACTGTCTGACCCCAAGTGTAACTCTCTTGCTTTAGAAGGGAAGTAAGAAACCTGCACAGAGAAGCCTCCAAGCATGAAATGTTAACAGAAATCTCCAGTCTTGTCTGAAGCCCCTCATGTGCTTCAGATGTGTGCAAGGGATGCACCTTGCAGGTGGGGTGTGGCTTCTACCCCAGGTCAGGCTGCAAACGGTGCACAGAAAGAAGGATCACAGGTGAAAAACAACAGAAACAGCAAACTTTGTGTATCTGACACTTAAACCATGACACCAAGCTAGTTTAGGTAGCCACTGAGTAACATTTAATTACATTGGTAACTCATGCACATACAGGAGAAAAAGCTGATATGTTAATTCCTAGCATGTTTGTATTAACACAGCTTTTATGATCAGTTAAACTGGGCCACAGCATGGTTCTGTCCATGGCAAATTTTTTTTGTGGTTGTAGTTATGAACATGTGCTTAACCCAGAGTACAGGAACTGTACATTTATTATAAAGCTCTTTCCAGCTTCGTTTTTTCTGAGGGATGCTTTTCACTTGCTGCAGTTGCTTTCTTACTAAGCAACCCTCAGTGGTTACATTTCCGTAGGGTTATTTTGTGGGGAAGCATTCAGGGAGACTCAGCCCTTTCCAGGTGTTCTGAGGCTGGCTGCTACATAACAAAATAGAGGATTCATTTAGGTTCTCTGCAGTGGCTTTAGCTCCTCTGAATACTGCCTTTCTGCCACCACCTCTTGGCCTTACAGATTGGCAGGCTTCCTGTGCCTGGTGTGGTTGAGGATTTATTTTTCTGGATTCCTTTTGCTTTTGTTACCACCACATTGTTGGCAGTTTTTTGGGGTTTTTTTGAGCTACATTTTTAGATTGAGAGGAGGTAATGAAATGGTGATGCTATGGGTAGGTGTTCTCTAGCACTGAATTTCCTCAGGCCTGTGTGCATCATGAAACTCTTGCTCCTTTGCAATGTCACATTTAAGGCTTGAGTAAAATATGTCTTTGAGTGCATTTGTATTACCTAGCCAGGCACCTACTACAGAGCCTTGCTGTTTTGGAGATGTGTACTTGTTTATGAAAGCTCTTTTTGTTACCGTGGTTTAGAGTACACATATTTCTTCAGTAGTGTGTCGAGAAGCAGAAATAATCACTTTTAATGCACTGTTAGTATTTTATATAGTGTGTTGTTCTAAATTCATACTGTACTCCCTGAATGCCTGCATCAGTGAGGATTTGCCACAGGCAACTGCCTGCAGTCCCTCCTTATTTACTGTTCACTGCTTGCTCAGCAAGAGAAATGCAAACATGAGTCCAGCAGAGATTTGGTGATGGTTAGACTGGTCCCCAGCTCCTGTCCTGAGGCTGTAGCAGGATTTTTCTACCTCTTCCCAAGCTGCTGCCCTGACCTTCTGTCTCCCCTTTCCCAGCTATAGGCCACATCTTGCTTCCCAACCCTCTCATTCCCTCTCACGCTGATCATGCAGCCTCTCTTTTGTTAAAAAAAAAATATTAATAGTTAATATTTTCCTGAATGCTTTATAGAAAGAATTAAGTAGGTTTTTTTTTCATGTTTAATGCATGCCTACCATCCTAAAACACAGTCCTGTAAGTGCACAGGAGAGATCCTGTCAGAGGAATGAATAATTGTACTCCAGCTCAATCAAAGATTGATCGATCCTTACTTTCATTTATTTCCTGGTCTCCTCCTTAGTGGACTTGCTGCAATTAAAAAAAAATATGGATTTTTTTCTAAATAGTCACTAAATGCTGCATGCACAAATGTTCTTTAGCATCTTGCTTCAACCTCCTGCTGCTACTTGGAAAGCTGTGCTGTGCCTGTGGCAGAAACGTTGCATACATTAATCATCAGGGAAGATGGTGCCAAGAAACTAGGTAATAGCTCTACTAATATTTGTGCCTTTAAAGGTTGGGAAACAACAGGCAAACTTTAAAAATCTTTGTTAAACTTTAGTTTGCTGAAGAGAGTTCATTATTCCAATGTATGGCAGCACATGGATACAAAATGTGTGTATCATAGGGCAGGCAAAGCCAAGGCTGCTGGGAAATCACCCCTGTCTCCACACCAGTTTAGGGTTACTTACCCTGAAAAAGGAGCCACACAGAGGTTTTACATATGTATCCAGGAAAGGCTCCATCTCTGGGGGCCAGACCCACCAGCAGAGGGAGGAAAGAGCGGTGTCAGTGCAGCAGGGAATTACACGAGACTGGACCCAGCTGCTGCTGAAGTTGTCTTTCAGTGCAGCAGAAGACAGGCTCGGCCCCACCTGGGAAAGCACTGCCCAGCAGAGGCTGGTCTGCACTGTTGTCTAGAGGAAACGCAATCCTGCACATATTGCTACCTCTCATCTTTTTCAGACCTACCTTTTCAGCTCCCTACCTTCTTGCTGCTGCCTTATGCTGTATAGTTTCTGTTTTTCTTCATGGATAAGATTACTCTGGTTTTTTTACATTTAGGTTGGATATATCTGGAAATTGTAGAAATGTCTATTGTGTTCATCTGCACCACCAGACTTAATGTCATCAACTGAAGAAACAATTTCCATTTCATAATATAACATCTCCACTGGAGAAATTTAATAGAATTGCTTGTCCATTTATCACTTCATGTTCGATTTAATAGCAAACTGCTACAGGCTTAAGTAATACAATAAATTTAACATGTAAATACAATAATCCATAATTAATTAAGAATGTCTATATTTGAACAGAAAATATGGGTGAATAGGAAGGAAAATCATAAGGAAAGTATAATTTCTTTTTGATAAAAAGCTGCAATTTGTTTTTCACACTTAAATCATTAAATTCACAACACAGAACAATCTTGGATTTTTGAATTCGCCTTACACTTCCTTTTCATATGTCATGACTCAGACGGTCACTTCTCTTGTCTCACTACTAAAAATAAAGGGAAAATAAATCTGAAGTCATAAAACTGTTACCTTCTAGCTGAGTTCACATAAAGGAGAATAAAGGATAGAGACACTTCATCACTAGAAAACCAGTGATGGGAGAACTGTTCTTTTTCTAAAAAGAACTACTTCATATTTTTTTGTTCAATGACAAGAATTATGGTGTTGAGCAGTTACAGTTCAAACACACCGAGTTCAGAGACAATCACAAAAAGGCAAAGGATTAATATTGTGTTCACAATGATAAACACCAAGCTGTTGCCTTCAATCTGACTGAAAAATTCCCTGAAATTCTAGACACATCCTGAAATCTTTCAAGACTTTTATGCTTGTTTCAGCCTCAATATTTGAAAGTAATATAACAATACACTCAGTAGCAAAATTCAAAGAGTGTAGATTTAATTAATTTAATTTCTTAAGGATAAAAATAGTGTGTGCCCTTTTTTTGCAAGTCAGTATAGTCTGTTTGGATGCTGCATGCAATGCTACAGCATTGCAGTCACGCCAAGTCATGTGTGACAAAGAAAGGAAAAAGCAGTTCTTGCTTAGTCCAGCAAGCCTGGTATCATGATAAAATGTAGGAGAAGACGGTTTTTAAACAAACTGCTTTTAAATCTAAGGGTACACTGTTGGTTATGTGCACTTTAGTACTTATCTGGGTGTTGTTTTTCCAGCCTGCCTTACGTTCCTTCAGGGAACTGCTGCCCCAGGCCCATCTCCAGAGTGTTTACCCTTGGTCTGAGTCACTCCTCTAACACTTTGTGACAATAAGATCTACTAATTGATTCTTGCTTACAAAATTAATATCTGGAAGTGGTTCAGAGCTTCCTCAGGATCACAAATCTCAGCTCCTTCTCTGCTCCCCTGAGCCTTTTATACGTTTGTTTTTATTGTCCACTGCTGTGGATAAAACCCTGGGCCCTCCTTACCGGGAGGTCTTGCTGCTGCATGTCTCATAACAGGGTGAATTCCACTTGGTAAGTCACTGAAACCACTTTCTTTTCCCAATTAGTCACTAACTGTGTGTTTCTCATTATGGCACAGAAAGTCTGATTTGAAACAGAGAGGGTTTATCTTGTTTATTGTGTTGTCTAAGTCTGAACACCCTTGTCTGACTGGTATCACTGTACCCTGGAGCTGACTCATTTGATAGCCTAAATCAGCAATGGACCCTGTAAATCTCAGTTAGATGGTGACCATGGAAGCACACATTTCCTTTACTCACTCTTTGTATTGGTTCTGTATTTGAAAAGTATAATGCAACACTTCTTCACCCAACTTTCTGAAAAGGAATCTGTATCCAGAACTAGGAGCAGCACCACAGAAGGACCGTTAATTAGTAGCAATTTCTCCTTCACATTAGGGTTGGAATCATCTCTAGTAAATGGGCCACAAATTGAAAAATGAGGAGATAAAGTACTAATAGCGTTGTTGATTTTATGACTTAATGAAGCAGGAGACCTATAAAGCATAGTAAAATTGTGCTTGATTATAATAATGAATAATAGAATGTATTATACACAAAGGAGCAACAATTCAGTTTCATGCAGATGGCCTGACTTTGGGGAACTTAAGTTTATCACACTAATAGTGTAATATAATTTACATGTGCCTTATAATCCAGATATATATCCCTTCCTCTCTGTATGAGAAAAGGGAGACTCATGAACATACTGACATATGAATTCTGTTACAGCGAGCATGGAACTTTTCTGGGGGAAAAGTGTCAGAGGAGAGTGACTCTGTTTCTGGAAACCCCAGGGACTTCTGGGTAGAGAAACTGGACCAAAAGTTCGCAGCAGCCCTATAACTTTCTCTATCCCTAAAGTGAGAAAGAAAAAAAAAGGAAAATTAAGTTTCTAGGATTGTTTTTCTTCTAAATACTTATGTTCTTTCATGGAGGTTTCTATGCAAATATATGACGTGGCCCAGGCAGTGCCTTTAGTACTGTGTTCCAATATGGATATCAACTGACATGGGCCTTCACTCACTCCTTATCCACACATTTGCATTTGTGGAGCTTTTATGTAATAGTGCACAGAACTTGCTACAGTTCTGTGGATTCTACCAGCAGAACGAATAATTAATGAAGAATAAATGAGGCATCTGACTTTTGAAAAATCTTGCATCCTAGCTGGTGTAAGATTGTGCCAGACTCCTGAGATTTCTGTCCTGCTTTTCCTTATTATAACTTTGAAGCGTCTTTTAACCAAATCAGCGAGGAAATTACCTGAGATCCTGCTCTAGTCCTTCCTGTGAATAAAATATAGATATAGTTCTAAGGCAGTTGAACAAAATATGCAGAAACTTGGGTAAGCTAATTTGTTCAAGAAAAAAAACCAACTTTATTGCCTGAGTGTTTTGGAAGAAAGACATCTACTATGTGGTGTAGAAATTATTTAGATTCTCCCAAAAAATAGATGAATTTTTCAAACTAATTTTGCATAGTTAAAATAGAAGGTTTTTTCTTTGTGCTCCTTTCCCTGCCAAATTTTATTTCTATTTGCTTAGTACTGATCATTAGCAGTTTGTGAGCATGTACAGCACGGTTGGTGATGACATTGGATATTACATCAACTTCTTCCCATAAAAAATGGGGCTCAGAAGTTTTTGCTCATTTTCTTACAAATCAAACTATTTTCTCTTTTCCATTCCCTTCCTGATGATTCTCACAGCATCAAATATATCCATTTTCTAGCTGAAATATGGTTTTCAGAGAAAAAAGCAGTATGAAATGAAATTGCCCTGTGCCACCCCCTGCCCCACTGTGCCCTCCTGACAGCATCCAGTTGTTAGTCTTCAGAGAAAGCTGAAAACATGGACTGGCTCTTGGCTTGCACAGCAACATCACTCTGTCAGGACAAATGTCGTGATTTGGCCATCATAATAAACAGAATATGAACAAAAACAACCGGGGAAGGAAACACTGCTCTGTTTTCTGTGTCCTGTATGGGCAGACAAAGGATTTAGCAGGTTCCCTTCAGTGAAGGGGAGCTCTGCAGCAACAGGGATTTTATGAGAAACTGGCATGACTTTCTCACCTGAAATGCTAAATAGGTTTGTGCCCATCAGAACTGCTTGGAGGGTTGAGACTGTCCTGCAGAATTTGTATTTAAATTTGATCATATTACATTGATTTATTCTATGTTCCTCATATCTTTTGCAGAGAAACTCACAAAAGCCTAAGCCTGCAGCCTTCTTAACACCGGGAGCATAGCAAGGTTTGGGAAGCAACAAACCCAGATATTCTGCCTCTGAAATCTCTGTCAATACACTCCATAAACAGCATTTTCCAAGGTCATCATCCTCTTTAGCATTCAGACACAGCAATAAACTCATCTGTTGCAGTTTGCTTACTTGGTTACTTGAAAAAGAGACAAAAAATTTAAGCCATGCAGTCTGGCCCAGCAGAACTGACTACAGAAGCAACTTCACCAGGACAACTGCAACAGCACATGAAGAGAATGTCTGAAAAATAAGAGATCTGAGACAATCTCTCAAAGTTGTGAAAAAGTCTGAGAAAGCCATAGTGGAAACCTCACATCTCACAATCCTTCTTAGGCTGAGAAACTGAAGGAACACAATGCTGCAAGTAGCTGTGAAAGAAGACCCCAGCTGCCAAAGTGCTCCACAACACCTGATGCCTCATCATCCTTTCTTGCCCAGGGAGATGGCTAATTACCATTGTCCATGACAAGTTCCCATAAATAGTGTCCTTTATCATTTCTCTGATCTTCTAATATCAATTGATTTCATTGTCAAATGATATAACCTTCATCCAAAATAATGCTTAATCTTCCTGGTTTTCAAATATGGCAAATTGGATTTATACTGTAATGCGAACAAAGGCTGCAATATTTTTGTGTCTTCCCTCTGAACTGAGAACTACCATTGAGCTGTCTGTGCCAGTATATCCTTCCACTCATTTGGTCCATATCTGGATGTTTTGCATTGTATGGATGTGTTGGATATCCTGCAACAAAATGCTTATGCTGAGGAAGATATCTGGAGTCAAAAATCTTTGATCTGATCCTAACCAGAAACTTTTTTTCATAAATAAACTCTTTTGAACCTCCTGTAAAGTCAAAGTTCTCCTCACTAAACTAGAGGTAGGTCCAATAATCAACATAAAGAAAACCATCCTTTAAAAATAGGTCCGCTCATGCAAGTGTGTTACACAGATTGATCTCTGCAGACACCTACAACTCTCTGAAACAAGGATTACAGGTAAATATCTTATTTGCAGTTCATTATATCTGTTTGTATAATGCTCATGCTTCCTGTGAGGCTTCCAGGTTACAGGAGCAATTAGTTACTTCTCTGTTTGGGTCAATGGCCAGAGGAGCAGGGAGCTCTTTCTGATAGACCTTTGGGTACTACAACAATAATGACGGTGATTAATAATTTTATATTAGTGATTGATTCTTTTCCTGTTGCCTAGAGCTGTGTGCTGGTATGAGATGAGACATTTTTGCCTGTGATGGGTCTGTGCTGCTCCAGTGAGAGGTCACCAGCCTGCCCAGATGAGCAGCTGTGTGCTCTCTCCTGGCGCCTCTCGGGCAAAGCAGCCAGCAGCAATTAGTGTAATAGTATAAATTAGTATAACAATATAAACAATTTAATCAGCCTGCTTGAATTAGACCCACAGTTTTGTTTAAAATGGATTACAAGAGAGCATGATGCCCGGAGAGCCTGTATCTCCAGCAACCAGGCACCAAAGGGAGATCAACTTCTTCACCCCACCAACCTCCAGCTGGATCAATTCATGTCCACAGCCTCATGCCTCTTTGACACTTGTTCTGCTGCCTTGTGTTTTTCTCTTACTTCAGTTCCTTAACATCCTAATACTACACCCAAGAACATAGCTGAATATTTTTGCAGGTATTTTTGCACACAACCATCTTTTGTCTCATGTGCTCCACCTGTGTCCATGGTAACAACTTCCATTTTCCTCTTCAGTGTAAAACAAATTTAGTTTGGTTGCAGTTTGTATTGTTCTCTGCTGTCAGACCCATTAACATTTGCTAAAAAAAAAAAGAGTTTAAAATACAAAACACCTTCCTTGCTCATG
>VYZP01086780.1:0-13543 GCA_013400635.1 Hypocryptadius cinnamomeus | reverse complement strand
AACTTCATCTAGGATAGGCAGTGCCCGTTAAGGCTCCAGTTAAACCCAGCACACAGCCATGGGATATGAACATCCTTCCATGCTGCTCCTGGAGCAAACCAAGGAATCGCCAGCACCCCCAGGGCAGAGTGAGCTCGTTGCTTACCCTGTGCTCTGAGGGAAATATGCACAACAAAGAAATCCCCGAAAATGTCCAGCATATAAAGCAATATCCAAACCCATAGAGTTATTGTAAAATGAATCAGGGACTAATGCCCAATTGTTAACGGATCAAACAAGCCCATGGAAAGGCAGTCATGTGAAGCCACATACAGATTGTCAATTCTATCCACAAGGGACTCATATTAACTTTGACAAACTGTCTTGGGGCTGATATCTGTTTCTTTAATGAGATCTATTAGGCAGAGACTAAAACACTTGAGATATGCTAAAAAGTACAGTATACAGATGTCAAACACAAACACCTATTAGTAACTTTCATTTCTCTATTCCCAAGGTAGAAACACTTCAGACACATCAACAAATAGAAGCTTTGATCTAACTAGGAAAAAAAAAATTTAGTTTATTCATAAGTATTTTCTGAATGCACAATCTGATGTTACTACATATGTGCAGTCAAAACTATCTCATTGTGAACAACGCACTATTTTATGACCATCTTTTTCTGTCCCGTTCTCTGGAAGAATTGAACAGAGAGTAACTTACTGCTGGCAACTGAGGACTAACATCAGTCTAATACTAATACAAATGATTTGGTAGAATAAGGATGGAACAATTAAAAACATAAAACTAGCAGGTTGGGAATGATTTTTCCTTTGTCCAGTATAGATTCTCTAAAAATTTATCATGATATATTTTCCCAAACAATATTATACCTTTGTAATCAAGATTTGTATCTTTGAAGTGACTACTATGGCTTTTGCCCTCTGCTTTTATTTCTGCTTTAGATTTTATGCAGTGACATACAGCACATGAAGTGATGTCTATTAAAAATGAATATATATTGTGCTTGTGTTTGGGATGTTCTAATGCTGAAATTAGATGAAAGGTTTAACTGCATTTTTTTTCATTAGCACAGATATATATTCATAGTCAAGCTATTCAGAAATAAATGACAGACTTACTTGCCTTATTCCTATGCTGATTAAAGCAAAGTAATTTTGAAGCACAGCATAAAACACAACTCTTACTTGAATGACAGAAAAAGTGTCCAACCCATACAAAATATAGTTTATGAAATGTTAAAATGAAAAGAGAAATTTCGTTGAGAAACCAAAACTGCTTGTACATGAATAATCTTTCCTATTTATTCAATTGAAAAAAAAAACCAAAACCCAAATAAAAAAAATCCAAACAACCAAACCAACAAACCCAGAAATACACTTCACCAGAAAGTAAGAAATAAATCTCAAGTAAAAATAATTGCCTGTTACCTTTAATGGACTAAACATTTTAATTCCCCTCTGGAAGAATTTCCTCTGAAATGCTTAAAATGGAGTCTCTTTTTTGTTCCACTTGAAAAATATTTATGTATGAACAGAAAAGCATGAATTAGGATTTCACACATTTTTTAGCAAAACCACAACTTTCAGGTGAAAAATACTCTTCTTGAACACGACAAAAAACTCGCGTAACTGCAGCAGCAGGTAAGGACTTTAAACTAATACGTGTTCTGGCTTGGAAATACGTGCATGCACATGCATTCAAAACAAAATCCCAAACCCACCAAAACTAAACAACTGGAATGATGTTTGCATGTTCAGGCTCTCAGACACAAGTTAGTAATGCTGCCTTAACACTGATATATGACCTTTGTAAGTTACAATGAAGAAGGCTGGTTTTTTCAGCCTAATTAGAACTGTTTCAAATTTTCCTGCTAAATATATGATAGAAAGTCCTTTCAACTTTTTTTTTTTTATTCTAGAGTTTCTTTTCACATCAGCCTTGTTCCAATCATAATATGTTTTGAATTAAATTATTTTGATTCAATATGGGGATCACATTTCACTTCTAAGATTTAAAGTTCGAAAAGGAAAAGTTTAGGCTGTTCAAACAAAGCAAATGCAGCCACTTTGCGGAAAGCTATTCACATTTACCAAGACTGACAAATTGTTTGTGTGCACCATTAGGTCTAGTTTCTGCAATAGTTGCCAGATTTCCTGTCCTCCTAATAACATATTAACTCTACAAGTGCTGGCTTTATCTTTAGAGGTTTTTCAGTAACCTCTTGGATATAAAAAGTAAATTATGAAATACACTTTCACCAGCGACACTGTCTGATCACAGGGGCACACACATCTGAGAATAAAGATGTATATAAAGTTATTAGAAAGATACAGAATTCAGGCCTTCCTTGAGGATATCAGAAGGAAGAGGACAGCAAACATACTAAGTAGAAAACTAACTCCATGTTCAGCATGAGGTAACACAAATTTCAAATGGATGAAAAGAACATCAAAACCATTTACGTGATTGGTGAGTTTTTACTTGGTAAGTAACTATTCCAAGCAAATGCATTTAGTTTTGTTTACTGTATTTTACAAATTGTTTTAAGCATGAAATACTTAAGGAACTGAGCATAACTTACAGAAAAAAATTAAAATAGGTATTTCATTTTTCCTTTGTGCGTGCCTGTGTTCCAGAAACGCACTACCAATTCTTCATTACTGTTGTAACAAAAGTGGGCATTTTACTTTATTTCTCTACTTGGTTAACGATACCAGGACAAAGTACTCTGGAAAATACAGTCCTAATAAAACATTTAACTCAGTTGCTTTACTGAAGACAAGTGATCTTGTAGAAAAAAGGATATCAGCAATTTGAGAAGCTCAGACACAAGAGATCTATGGAAGATTAACTTCCCTTCCTCTGTTCCTTCTTCTCTGTATTTAACATTAAGCGAGTAAGTATTAACGAGGAAGAAAATTTGCATAATAACGTAACTCACTGAAATTTTGTGGCAAGGTATATTCTGCATGAGCAGCACATAAACAAAGAAAAATATTTTGCAATACAATGATTCGAACTCCTATTTGAATAATTGTCAATATTACCAAAATAAGAGTAGCATGTTTAGCCAAAAAATCTTAAGCACTTTTTTATCTTTTGGTCATTTCTACATTGAGTCTACAACAATAATTTTGTAGTTTAAATAGAAAAGTTAGACAGCTGCTACACATTTTAAAAATGAAAACTGCAGCTGAATTCATTCATAAAATGAATTCAGCTTTATTCTCAACTGAAATGTCTATTATTAGGTGCCAGGAATAAAAGATTTTAGAGAATATGAAAAAACTACATTGGAGCATTTGTAGTTACTCTTTCCATCAAGGGCAGTGATCATTTTTAAAATATTTCTCAGTATATCCTTGATAACCTCCAAATTTGAGAGAAATATTTTAAGGCAGAACTGCTGCAATCTTCCACAAACATTTACAAACAGAGCAAATGATGCATTTTTTTCCTAAGTTTCAAAGTTTAGACATCTACCTTATGTGTTGCCTTACCTCAGTTGTTCACAAATTCATGGTTGTTACAATGCTAACCTCCCTACTGAAAAAAAAGAGTGGGCAAGACCTCTCTCAGCCCACTGGCTCCATCAGTAAACAGATGCTTTTCAAAAGGCATCCCAAGAACAGCCCCATCCCAACTGTCTGGTTCCTTCACACCAAGAGGTAGAAAAGGTACAGAACTGGTATGAACAAAAAATGATCAGGAGGTCTTTATTACATTCCCCTACATGAAAAATAATTTATAAAACCCATAATTAATTGCAGTTGTGAAATCACACAAATGGCCATTGTTATTCGTAACTCTGATAATACTGCTATATGTGGCTGGCATCTGTGCTTCCCCAAAGACACACAGAACATCTAACTGTGACTGGCTAGTCCATAACCAACTTTTACTACAAAGTTGGCTACAAGCAAATATTGACAACACCAGTAGGTATTGCCGAGTTATTGACCATTTCCACTTTCCCCCACTACATCCCTGAATTTATTGTCCACATTTAAAACATCTGCTATGCTACTAAGAGAATTCTCTCCCACAGAAAAGCCAGCAACAACATCCTGAGGCCAAGACCGGGATTGAAAACTCTTTCTGAAAATTCTCACACACGGTACCAAAAGGAGGCAGGAAGTTCCCTCCTCCCTGAAATTCAGCAATTCCTCTCCCAGTTCCTCTAGCACTTGTTTGCATGAAGACTGACAGCCTGGATCTGGAACCTATTACCCATGGAAGCACAGGTTGCTAACCACACAGCTGACAGTTGGCTCAGCCAAATTAGTTCAAATGAAGTTTTGTGCTTTAAAAAAAACCCCAAACCCCAACCACCAAAATCCCACCAGACAGGAGACTGCATTTTGCAGCACAATGCTGTGCACTGGTTGCCTAAGCATCCCACTCTGCCACAACAACCTATTTTTCCCCTCAGAAGTCTTATGCAGGGACATTTTTTCCAATGCTTTAGCTCACTTGCATTACCTCTAGCCAAGGGACTTCTGTGTGACACCTCCTTGAGCCTTGTGATCAGAGTCTGAATGTCAAGTGTTAGCAAAGACAAACTGAAAGGTCAGAGGACTCCACACTTCTGAAAGGATGGTAAACAGCCATTGAGCTTTTTGTGTTACAGATTCTTTCCCTTTAAGAGAGAGGTGCAAAATACACACCAGAAAACTTCAAACCGTGCAACATTTGCTTGCCTTTGAGGCTGTATGAGCTTTTTAAACACTGAAGCTTCAAAGAGACCAAATTCAGAAATTCAGGAAAGTACTAGAGTACTCTTAGCAACGGGACTTTGATTTCAGCTTGTTTACATTTACTGAACATACAGGTAACATAATCCTAATGCAACATACAAACTCAGTGACTGCAGTGAAGGTCATGAAGTTCTAGAAAGCATCAAAAACATGAATTCAGCTTGCATCACTAAAATGCAAAAAAATATTTATGTGAACACAGACCAAGCCACACTTGAAATGGTTTTCAAATAAGTATTTAGGCTGCCACTCCATCGAATCCTCAAAGTTTAAGCCTAAACATATTGTTTGGTTAATGACAGCATAACACACTTCAGACTGTGAGAAACTAGTGATTTTTTTCATGCATTTTACATTTAAACTGCTTGTACATTTCTTCCTTCCTAACACTTACTCCGTAAGCCCTAAAAGTGAACTGTTGCTTTATTTTTGCACTCTGTTTCAACAGCTTGCAGCATTTATGCTGTGCTTTGATGTGTCAGTTGTATACCCAATTCACAAGAGCTGTAATGATCAACAAGTATTAGTATGCATGTAAGAGGAGACAGAAATGGTTGCAAACACATGGTCTTCCAATCACTGCAAACAGCACAAGCAAACATCTTAGAGGAGTTGTAGAGACTAATCTAATTTGTCTTTGAAGCCAGTGGTGGGGGGCAAAAAATGCTCCAGAGAAAGTTGTTTAAGATTAGGAAATGGTATGACAAAAGGTCAAGGAATTTAAAATTTAAAACACAGTTTAGATGCAAGTCAGGCAGAAAAGTAACTTCAATCTTGTAATTTGACTTGTCTGCTAATTCACAGAATAGAACTATTCTAAAGCTTTTGGGGAATAGAACACAAGATTTACAAAGGCAATCAGGTTACCACATCTGAATACACCAGACTGCTACAAAAATAGGAAACAGCACTATATCATCACATGGGACTATCTGTAACTTTGGGGGCTGAAGTGACCAGCTAAGAACAGGATTTGCTTGATTGAGATGACTATGAACAGTGAAACCCTGATCTCTTATAAAGCCATTCTGAGGGGCTGTTTAGGATGACACTATGAGGTGTGTTTGGCAAGTACATCAGACTCCTTGAAGCTGGCATTTAATTGGAATGACAAAGGAGAATCATCATTCGACTTTAAAAATGACAGAGAAAGGAAGAATTTGTACAGCAAGGACATTCAGCATTTAAGGAAAAATAATCAGATTTATGGAATATACTCTTTGGCTCATGGCAAACTTGCTCAAACACAGCAGGTTCCCATTTAACATCTTGTTCTGGCATGCTTGCATAACAAGCTATCCAAGCTCTTGGGAAGGCTGAATCCAGACAAACTGGTGCTCAGGGTGGCTCACCTACCAAATACCCTAGGGCAAGGGCTCCCAGTTTCCTGATTAAGGAAGACCCTGCCCCAATCCTGACTGTGTCATTGCCTCTCCCAGTGGATCCACTGGGTTGTCTCATGGTCTCTGGGAGGAGGTTGGCTAGCACTGGAATTCATAACAGAACAAAGAGCTCTTAGGAGTGAAGTTCAATGCTCGAAAGAAATCAAACTGAAAATGAATTGTATTTATAAATTACTTCTTAAAATATCCATCCTTAGAAAACACAACATTTCTGATTTTTTTATTCTCATTTCATGATGTATTGCATGTTAAGTTTCAAACAGCTTTATTCATAATGATTTCTCGTAAATATTTTTTTCTAGATTTTATTCCCTTCTTTCACCTAACCACCCTCAAATTTCCACAGACAGCTGTACAGAGAAAGACAAATGATATATTGAGTATATTGAGCATGCTCAGGAAACCAAGGCATAAACACCTCCAAGTGCAACAGACAGTCTGCAGCCAGTTGAGAGCAAACTTTTCATAACCTTTATATTACTCTGCCATGAACCATACTAGTGGGAAGGGCACAGGAGATGAATACTATGAACATTCAGAGGTTGAATGCTGAAAAAGCATCTGGTTAGTTACTAACATTTTTATTAACTACATATTCTCCTGTTATAAGCAAAATAAGATGGTAGAAAACTCTAGAATTTCCCCTTATATTAACAACCTAACTTTTTCTTCACAGATGTGCTAAAAAACCCCTAATATTTAGAAATAAAGTAAAAATATACTGTAGTAAAATTATATTTAACTCCCATCTTCCAAATAACCATTTAATTCAGAAACTGAACTAGGGCAGCTCTTGCTCTTTGAGGGAAAACAAGCAACTACCTATGATGTTACTTCCCAGCATGGAAGAAAAAAGGCCCATAAAAATACAAAACAAAACAAAAAAACTGCAGCACAATATTATGCCATGTTTTAAGGCAGCAACAACCAAATGACAAGGTTTTAACCAAGTAGCACTCTAGTAAGCCCGTGGAGTGGCATGCAGTGCCATAATTGTGGCATGCAGTGGCATAATTCTTACCCAGAGGATGCTAAGCACAAGGACACCATCAGGTCCTTGTTTCACCAGAGCTCTCTGGCCCTGTTGGCCATTTACTCAAGACTTGGGCTCGGTGATCCTTGTGGGTCCCTTCCAACTCAGAGCATTCTGTGACTTTACCCAGAGAAATGAAAGGAGCCCATAGCTACACCACCTTCACACCACAGGGTGCTTGCTGCTGCAGGTACCTCCTCCAGCCTCTGTCACCTCAATGCCACCACAGGTACCTCCTCCAGCCTCTGTCACCTCAGGTGTGGAGATGCCCTCCAACACCCTCACCTCAGTGCCACCGCAGGTACCTCCTCCAGCCTCCATCACCCCTGTGCCACAGGCACCTCTTCCAGCTTCTGTCACCCCAGTGCCACAGGTACCAGCTTCCATCACCTCAGCTTTGCCCTGCAGAGCAAATGGGAAACCAGCTCTGCACTTTCAATTCTACCCTTTATTTCCACTACCCCAGGTATGTGCCAAACAGCAAAAATCCCTTTTTTGCAGCGTTTGGAAACGCTGCGAGCTGGCGGGCGGGCAGCTGGCGATGCCTCCCCTCGGCGCTCCGGCGGAGCCGACGGCAAAGCGCTGCTGCCGCTGCGGGTCCCGGCGGCTCCGGGCCCATGCCCAGCGCCGTGGCCGAGGCTCCGAGCCCCGCTCCCGGCCAGGGAGGGGTTAAGGGGTGCGGGGATGTGCTGGGCGGGGGAGCAGTCCCGGCTCTAATGAGGCGCTCCCGGGGACCCCGCGGCGGCTTTCAAACCTAGCCCGCTTCAAACGGGGCCACCCCGCCACGGAGCGAGGGTGACCGGAATAAATACCCGCAGTAATTAACTCTGATTGGGAAGCACCTGACTGGAAAGGGAGACGAGGAGCCGTGCGGCAAGGGAAGCTTTGCTTCAGCGCCGTGTTTGTGTGTGCTGGGAGAGCCCTGCCTTTCAAGTAGGTACGTGGGGCACTAATGAAAAGCAGCTCTCGGCCCAGGGCCTCCCCATTCACTCTCAAAGGGGCAGAGAAGAAAAGCTTCAAAGTAGAACCTAATTTACTTCATCCAAACCCGGCTCTGGGCAGCCCGCAGTTTGTACTGACACCGCGACAAAATATTGGCCGAAAAAGAGAAGGGTCGATTCTTTTCAGAGGGAGGTTAAACATTTTAAAAGCATCTGCAAGCTGTTGGTCTAACTTTTTTTGTGTGGTTTTTTTTTGTTTGTTTGTTTTTAAAATTTAATTTTATTTAAATACAGCTATTAAGGCCTTCATCAAAAAAAAGCAACCTTTCCATTTTCCATGCCCAAGTTGCCAAATGTTATAAAGCCTGAACACATTCCCTTCCCTCTAGTGGTGGGAACTTTATTTTTTGCAATGTGAAAAACAGCAATTACACATATCTCTTTTTTTTTCTTTTTTTTTTCTTTTCTTTTTTTTTTTCTGCTGAGCAGAATAGAATCGGCGATCTCCAACAGCCCTTAGGCAGGAAACACATTTGCTGTGTGCTGGCTCTCTGCGCCATGCGATCTTGCCACTTGATTTTACAAAGCAGAGTTCCAAAGAGTGACGGCATTACTGCCTGCTGTTTTACAAGCAATCAGCAATTCATTGTGCCAGTGCTGTCCTGTACCTGCTGAGTAAATGCTTTAAAAAAGTTCCACTAACTGCCTAGAAACAACTACAGTATGGTAGCAAAAGCAATTCACCAAATGTTTATACTGAGCCTCTGATTTATTTGACAGCTTTACACCTTCAAGACATGATATAATTAAATGTTTTGACAATGGAACAAAAATTGTATAAATTAGAAAGTCGTTAAAGCTGTACAGTATCTAAAATGAAAACATAGTGCGCCTGTAAAACATGATTTCTAAAATGCTTCTATAAAATAGACAAAATGTATTTAACTTTTTTTATCCTTAGACTTTCTGCTACTGTATTAAACTGTTATACATCTAAAAAATTCTTAATTTAGTCACTCTATGATAGCCATTTAAGAAGATTACAAATGCAATTCTATGTTATTTTAGAAAGGCAAACAAATCATAGCTTAAGCAGAAACAGTACACCCAAAATACGACACTGTTTAGAAGTTAAAATACTGTGCATTACCTTAATTTGTGTCAATTGCTGTTATTTTGATTGTTTCGAAATATAAATCAACATCTGCCACAATGTCTTAGGGGACAACTAACAATGCTGTGATGTTAATCCTGCTCCTCCAAGGCACTCAGTTCAAGCCTCAGACAACATTTTGTGCCTGTGTAGACCAGCAAGATGCAAGCTGGCACTTCCTATCGCAGAGAAGAGGGCACACAACACACCAGGAATGCTGAAAATGGGATTCAGGAGGTGAAAAACTCACTGCTACCCATGTCTGTGTTCAAAGGCCAGCCCAGGAAAATGCCAGGGATGACCAGTCATGTTCCAAATGAAAACAAGCATGTTAAAAATCAAATTTTAAAATCTAAACAAATGTCCATGAACTATGATTGTTCAGTCTAAGATCAGTTCGTATCTTTTAAATGCAATTTCATTATCATTTTTTGGTAGTATGTGTATAAAATGTGAGCTTATTGCTAGCCTTAAAAGCTAATTGTTTAAACAATGTCTAATTATATAACCATTATTTAAACATTAAAGCCTTTAAGCAACTATGCAAAAACATTTAGAATCAACTTGTAATGCAGCTGAAGAGCACTGCTGTTCTAAAGGAAACTGTAATCCAGCAAAAGGTAACAATGACCAGTTGTTTATAAAAACCACTGAAATGTTTGGGAACTAGTTCACATTCTCATGCTCTGTTTATGTTTCCATTCATCATCCTTCTCCTTGAGAAGATAGCTCAAAAGGAAGAATGACTAGAGAACAAAATTTTGTTTAAATTACACATGGAGACGTCAGGTAATTTAACAAATTGAGACAAAAAAGGGATGCTTGTGTATAGCTAAAATCATTATTGCATTAAATCATTTTCTCCTCTCTCTCTCTCTCTCTGAGGGACCCATCTTTGCAGTGAGGTTTATAGTTATTTTGTATATTCAGCTTTGCCAAGAACTTCTAACTCACAAGTGAAGAAAAGGAATCAGAAATACAATCCAAATGTAGACAAACACAATGTATAAATGTAAATGTAGTCTTGTCAATCAAAGAACAGACACAATTTGCTTAAAACCTGTATCTTAATGATTGACTCACACCCTCTTCACACTTCTCTTCCATTGCATTGTAACAGAATACAACACAATATAATATGATACCCATAGAACATAAATTGGTGTCGATGGGACAATTTCAGGACTGGTATAGTGGGCAAATGGATAAGAGTTATTCATGAAACTGTTCATTAGGAGGAGTATGGCTGCAGTGGGCTCTGTTTCTGAATATAAATCTTTTTTGCCCCACACTCGTAAATTACTGAAGCCAGGTAGCACATTTCCATAATGATGTATGTGATAAGTGAATGTGGGGAAATTGTTTTCCCTTACACCTTTGTGAAAAGACAGTTCAGGAAGCTACCATTTTGTTTAATCAAATGTTTGGGTTTCAATTCCAGATTCTGTTCCATATCTGCCTTCCAACTACCATGGGTTTGAACAAAATTATGAAGAAAACTGTGAGAATCAAAAAAAAAAAAAAGCTCAAGCTCCTTGGAGAGAACTTATTCTCTATTTCATTATTGATACAAAAGGATGAAATAACTGGGAAAATTGCAAATAGTCACATTTGAAAAATGTTCATCATGTGACAAGCTGGCAAGAATTCTTGCCACACAAGGATTAGACAGGGTGTGCTTGCTTGCTATAAAACCAAAGTAAAATGAACTTCTCTGACTGGTCCCATTTCATTTTTGCTGTATTTAATTTGGGGAGCTGCACAGAGGATGGCTGAGTGCTGTAGGCTGAGTAAATCAGAATATTCCAATTGTTTGTTAATGTAATGCTAGAAGCCATTTATTAATCCTTCATCTTACAGCGTTCTCAATTCACTAAATACCCTTTTTTTTTCTCCAGCATGTAAGTAAATTAAAGTGGACATTTTATAATTAAACAAACAAACAACAAAATAATAAGCTTTTATGCAGCCACCCCATGCAGGTGGATTTTTTTGTTTTTATGAAATATAATAATATAGTATGTCCTACTACTACTTAGCTTGCATGCACTCATACTAAAATCGTATTGCAAACATTGTTGTGTAGTAATATAAATTTTGCTATAGTCACTCCACCTAGAAAATGTTGTAAATTGTTTTATGAAATAATTAATTGTAAAGTTTTAGTTTAAAAAAAACTATTCCTTGTATCTCAGAACAAACTTCTAATAGAGCAATACTGAGACTATTCCAGAGATCAGTTGACATGGAAATACACACACAGAAAAATTCCATCTTACTCAGAAAACTTTTAGAACAAAGTCTTTTGGTGACTTTATGTACAGTGGCCTTGCCACTGAGATGACAGAATTTGCTAGGCATATAATTCAATGTCATTCATGCCTTAAATTCTCGTAAATGAGTTATGTTAATCCAAATTTTTATTGCAACAACCATCCTCTCCAGTTTCCTCTCATGAAGACAAACAATAAAATGGCCAGTGCTTTTCTCAGGCAAGAAGTGACTTAGACTACATTTCATGCTTTTGTACCTAACCTGGTCTTTATTCATCCTTTAATTGTGGCAATGTTGATGTTATTTCATTCATTAAATATTTTTGGAAAAATTCATCCTGTAAATGAGAACAAACATACAAAATGATCCCACACCTTTCCTCATAAGAAAAAGAAATATCATAACCTGCAGTGTTGATGGAAATGACATGCAGAGATTCCGCTACCTAAAACCTCTCTCAAATTTTAAAGTGTTTGAATAAATCCCCATTCACCATCAAAAAAAATTACAACTCTTAAAGTTAACAAAACTGTAAAAGTCTGAGAATTGGTACTATAACAATCAGAATCACAAGTGCAAAGATTTCAAAAGGTTCTGCCACAGCATTTTTTGTAAATTTGCTTTAGCTTGAGCAAGCTCCTTTCCTGCTATTTACATACTAAATATATACATGATATAGTGGTAAAATCTAAAACTTCAATACATCCTTTAAAATGTACATTCATAAAATCCATAAGCAGGTAATCACAGGGACTTCTCATGTAGCACAGTAAACACCTTAGAGGGTCTTACATATTTATGACACTTCTGCACTGTACACACACTAAACAAGCCCTTTAGTTTTCTTCTTTACAAAAATACACCAGGTCACATTATAAAGATTTATCATAGCACTACAGAAAATAAGGGAAATGTGCTATGATTTATTAGCCAATTAAATGCATAATTACTGATTTATCCTTCAAATTACCTATGAAAAGCCCTATTGTTGTGAGCCCAAATGAAATTCTTAGTGTATGATTATTGGCAATACTAAAAACTCACAAGAAAAATGTCCAGCTTAGTGTGTGCACACAAATAGAGATGTAGAAGAAGACAAAAACCTTTTACCTGCAAAATGAAAGTGCGTGTGGGAAATAGTATTATTACTGTGACATGATGACAATTAAAATGGCATGGCTTCATATTTGACATAATTATATCTGGTTTTGCTGAAAGTTCAGATATTGGCAAAATATTTTTTCTGGACATCGGAGGACTAAAAATATTAAAATGCAAAAGGTTTTTAAAATCATCTTATTAATTGTTGTTAATTTTTAAGTATTATAATTATCCTATTGGTCCTGGGCCATGAATATGTGTGAGAAATTCAGTAGCATACGCTATGCACAAAAAGGAAAAATAAAGGTACTTGTAGGAAAGAGATTTCTGAAAAGCTTGTGACTCGTTCATGGACAGAAATTTCATCAGCTGCTTTGTGTTTCAGTGTTTGTTTCCAAGACACTTCATGGCCACTAGACAATAATATTATAGTTAGTCCGGCACAAAACTTGTGTGGGCAATGCTCAAGCACTCAGTGAAAAACCTTCAAAGGGAGAGAAGATTCAAAACTACCAGGAAGAGAAAGCAACGGTGGCTGCCTAACCATGGAAATTTAGCAGAACCTCGTAGTGCCTGCCAGGCACAAATCCTGTCTCACTGGCACCTACAATGTCAGGACTGGGGAGGAGGGAGGAAAAAAAGAAAGACCTTCCCACCTCCAGAAAGTTTGCACAAGAAAACAAAGAAGAGGAAGGAGAAGGGCTACACTGCCAGCCATGCAGCAGTTAAGAGGTGAAAATCATTACCAAAAATTTTGGGCCTCAAAATACAGTGCAATTTTTAATTGCCTAGGTAAATTTGAGACTTGAGAGTTCACATTTTCAACCGTCTATCCATAGAATTAGAAAACAGTTTAATCAGGAAACTGATGAATT
>VYZP01086775.1:0-12445 GCA_013400635.1 Hypocryptadius cinnamomeus | reverse complement strand
TAACCTAAACTTCCCCTGGTGCAGCTTAAGATCATATTTTCTTTATGAATAAAACCATGCATTTATGCATGTCAATGCTTATAAAGAAAAAGAAAAGGTAACTTTCCTGTATTGAACAGCCACAGGTATCCAGTTATACTTAATTTTGCACACTAACGTTAAACTCAGTTTCAGGCTTCTTAAACACTACTTATGATGACTTTCTCAGCTGCAACACAGAAATTGGGTATGACTGCACAAATTTTCAAAAAGCAACCAAAATAATGAAATATAAGTTGGAACACTGCTTTTCTCATTCTTTTTAGACTGTGTTTAACAGTGTTATCTGATAGAAAAGACCAATTATAGATACCAGACTTCCTGAAAGGAATGAAAACCCCATGAATTAACTGCTGAAGAACTGCTGGTGAACCAGAATAGCAAAGCATTATAGAAATCTTCTCCTTTCTGCTGCCACCAAAGAGCAAAGTTCCTTTTCCACACAGCTGAAATTCCATTTTTCAGTTTAGATTGCCTTTGCATGGTTGTGAGGACTTTAGAATTCTGATGCAAGGATCAAACCACCTTAACATAAAAATATTTCTTACTGCTTACTTTCATGGGATTTTATTCCATAAACATCAATAGCTGGATCAAATTCCCCTGGAGCCAAAGGCAGTGAGCTGTTCAGTGTATTTCCTGGACTGTCTGGAGGGGTTCCAATAGGGTGGGTCCCATCACTTTCACCTTCCTCTTCTCCATCATTCTCTTCACACTCTATTTCTTCCTGTTCAGCTCTTTCAACATCATGAATCCCAACCAGCAAGCTGTAGTCCATAAGTTTTAACTGAGCAAGGAACTAGAAAGCGATAATAAGCAGTCTATCAATATTGCTGAAAAACATAAGCTCCACTTACAAAAAGGTGTCACCAATGAAAAAAACTTCTAAGGCACTTCTGAGAGAGAGGAAAAGGGAAGATTAAATGATAAAGCTGTCAAAGAGATACCTGATTTTACTAAAATGTATTAGCAGCACGCAAATTACTTGAAACTTATTCTGTAGCCCACTCTTCCAAAAGCCTCCAGGAAAAAAATCTGTGAGTAGTGAAGACCAGTGTGCTTGCAAGCTGACAACTGTTACTCCTGACTCATGTTTCAGTTAAATTAGATTCACAGAATAGCTTAGGTTGGAAGTGACCCCAAGGATCATTAGTTGCAACTCTTGGCCCTGCTGTACAGAAACATTCCCAAGAGTCACACCATGTGCCTGAGAACATCGACCAAATGCTTCTTGAACCCTGTCAGGCTTGGTGCTGTGGCACCGTCCTCTCTGCCCTCCTTTGGACAGCTTCCTTACGTTGTGGTGCCCAAACCCACACCCAGCACTCGAGGTGGGGACTGCTCTGTCACTGCTCAGTGTCCAGAGCAGCCCCTGTGCTATCAGGTATAGAGTGTCTATGATCTGGTGCGGAACCCACTCTCTCAATCCCTTTTAAGTCTCACTAAATAATCATGAAAAAATGTTCAAATACTCTTGCAGTGGAAAGCTGTGAAGTTTCACACCCTGAAGACATGAAATGATGTTGTATGCTCCTCACAGTGACAGGCTCATGATTTACACCACGAAAGCAAAACATGTATGTGAACGCAAGGGTGGTTTTGAATGAAGAATAAGGATGGGAGATTTTAGGAAATTGAAAGATAAATACACTCTATGTACAAACAAAGAGTTATTTTAGTTGAGGAGAACAGCATAAGGCAGAAAGAGAAGGATGGAAATAAGAAAGGTATAAAAGCAGGAAAATGGGGTAAACAGCTCAAGGGGGTGAAGCATAGGCAGGACAGAGCTGTGCTGTAGCTTAAAAGCAGTGCTGTGATTTCAAACTTGTGAAGCCCATGCTTGTGGTATGCAGAGAAAGTAGCTGAAAATAAAAATTGCTTCAGTTTTTATAAACTCTAAGTGGTTATAAAAAGGAAGTTAGAGCAGACCAGGGAAGAAGGCATTTGAGCTGGACTTTGGCACAGAGAGAGTGATGGTGATGAAAACGATAAAATACTAGGTAATGAGAAACTCCAGTTTGTCAAAATCCGATTCTGAGAAAAGAGAAGAGCTAGAGATAACTGTAAATTCAAGTGCTAGAGGAAATATTGTGAGATTGAGAGGAGGTTTTAAGAAGAAGAAGAAACTGTTTTTTAAAGACTTCAGTATAATTTATTTCAATATAATAAAACAATAGATTCTCACAAGACTGGAAAAGATCTAAGTTTGAAGAGATGATGCACAACAATATACAATACAAACAAATGAGACTGCCCAAAGGCAATGGGGTGGAAGAACTCCAGGCATATTATTCACTACTTGGTAAATACAGGGAAAAAAAAAATCTACCAATAATAATACAGAACAGTATGAAAGAGAATGGACTCTTGGGAAAAAAACAGTGAGCTACAAATTAGAAGAGAATGGCTCTTGAAATAAAATGTGCTGCTGCTAACAACAAAAAGACTTAGGGAGATCAGCACAAGGAAAAAAAATCTGATTTTAAATGAAAAATACGTAGTTTTTCTCAGGACACCTGCAATGGAATAAGGAGATAGGAAAACAGACAAGGGAACATCAAAACAGCAGTAATAACTTGCGTTTGGACATAGGAAGGGGACACAGGACTTGATTAGGAGAGAAATATGGAAACAAAGCTTAATGAAAAACAAGAAGAGATATAAAGCTATATAGCTGAGAATAGTACTCCATGATATGTTTAACTATAAATACTGTCTGATGAGATAATCATATACTAAGTGTTGTGCATTCCTTTTCATTGTAGTGAAATGTGAGCTTTTACACACTGGTTACAAAGTGTGTCTATCAGTTATCAAAAAAGGGCAAAAAGAACCAACAAAAGAAAAACAAGGTTAAAGAATAGCTTGCCATTGTCAAAATCAGGAGCCAGATCACTTCACACTAGTGGTTTACATGGATATTAAACATTTCTCTGTATAAACTTGAAACCCATAAAACCAGCCTCTCAAGTCATAATCTGGAATCTGCCATTATATTCCCAGTCTAGTAAATGATATAGATCATACACAATCTACTTTTCAGGGTAAGAAAGTATCTTCCACATTCCTTCCACACACTTAAGATAAAATCTGCAACCTACTTGCTGTAAAAGCAGTAGTCAGCAACAGCAGTACATGTTAAAAGAGCACAAAATTTTAACCCAAATAAACTTATCTATAGAGCTCTGACATCAGTAGAGCACAATATTTTAAACATAAAATAAACACACACTGATATTTCACTAAGTATTTATGTTTTTATCATCCTCACCACCATAAATTTCCCATTGTTACTATGATGGGAAATTATATTTCCTCAGAAGCAAATTATTGGCTAAATTCTAAAGTAACAGTATTTTGTTTTGTACAACTAATGAGATAAAATCTGAAGAACTTGGAAAGTCAATTCACAGAGCTCTTTTTGATATAAATAGCTGAAAGTCTTATTAAGTCACAGACACATTTTGCTACCAAGTCTCTTCCAAATCTGCCTTTTTACTTGAAAACAGATTTTAGTTTTTGAGTATGAAGCTGCAAAATACTGTGTTTAGGAAAGATATTTTAAATTATGCAAACTAAAGGCAAGTTGTGTGAACAAGTTAGTCTGATATTTATTATATGAACAAAATCAGTAAAAATATTTCATTAAAATCATACATTAACACTTTTCTTTCAAGTATTTACTATATTCAGCCAAGTAAAATACAAATTTACATGAAAGACTGCATTAAGATAATGAGAATCCAATTGCTGTATTTAGATTACTGAAGCACTCTACTGTTGTGATACTTAGAATGATTTAAAACTGGATTACTAATATGAAACAAAAAGGGCATGCACAGCTGTGAGCAGGGGAGATGCCCCTTCTCTGCTATGGACTACAATCTGTATTTGGCCTTAGTCCTGGTAGACCTCCACCTGTAAAATACAACTAACAATACTCACCTCTCTCTCGGGGGCATTTGGAAGCACTAGGCTTGTAAAGCATTTAAGTACTAAGCAGTACCATCATTTTAACATCACATCATCAAGGCAGGAACAATGCATGGCAACCAGCTATGGCAGCAAGCCATTTATCACATCAGCAAAGCAGTGATCAACTCCTGAAAGTTTAAATTGTGTTTCATTTAAAACAGTCAGTGTTTACAGTTTTATAAACAAGAGCTTTTATTAATGAATTACAGGTATGATTTCCTGGGATATCCATAATTTGCCACACATTTCAATAACATGTAACTGAACAGGCACATTCTTACCTCAACATCCTTTTTGAGTTTCTCAAGGAACATCTTTTTGTTATTCTCATCAATATGAATCTTTTGGCCATCATTAATAAAATCATTGTCTTTGAATGTCGGCAGCTCTTTGGCCTAAAACAAACCAAAATTCTTGTAAGAGCAGGATTGTAAAGAGGAGCGTGGTGAAGCTGCTGGCCCTGTGCCTGAGAAGGCACCCCTGAGGTGCCTCTCCTCCATGGCACACAGCTCTCCATGACTGCACCATAGAGCTCTTTGCTCACCTCACCCCTCCTGGAATGGCCTAGAAGGTATGTGTGAACTGGGCAGCAAATGCAGCTAGGACAAAATCTCCTCTCAATACCAGATTTGCATTGAACACTGATTTTCATTGAGCTTCTTCTAAGATGTCATTTGTCAAAGCAACTGGCAGTAAGTGAAGTTAAAACAATCTATCCTTCATAACAAAGGGCCTGCATCAGATCTTACAGAGGAAGTTCGACAGGATTGCATTTTGCACAACTACTGTGAATATTCACAAGTGCCTAACACCAAATAATCACTGGAAAGCATCAAATGAATATTGAATTATGAAATTCTGCTTAAAAGTAGCAAATGCCAGAGAAGACCACTGCCTCTTCAATATGTAATTAAATACTCTTGATGTTGGAGCAACTTGATTACCTTAATCTTCAATTCCCTCATGAAGTGATTTGCAACACCTCAAATAGGCTCTGTTTTTAATGGGCAGTGACTGGAAGTTTACTCAAAAAGCCCCAGCAAACTGACAAACAAAGAGCAGTTCCTTCAGGACATTTGGTCAAGCAAGTTAGAAGTAATACTAACTCCTGCAATCAGAGCTTTTAAAAAATTGGCCCATTCAGAGCAATGACCAGCCGTTCTCCCTGCCCTGCCTTTAATCAATAGTATGGAAAATCAGGTTTCCTTTACAAAAAAAATATTACAGAACAACCAGTGCTGCAATTCCTGTGAACTGTCAATGGCCAAGAACTAGTGAGCACCCTGAATAAAATAATTTCCCCTTAATCTGAAAGTCCTTCTGCTAGGAATAAAAGGCAGCTTACATCAGCCTACAGAAATGTCCTCCATAAGTTTATCTAGTCAGACATTGCTTATGATCTTACTGGAGATGGTATTTTTCATAAAGTTTATTTTCTTCCAATGACACAGTAAGGAAAAGAACCTGAGAGCTTCTTTCCTCTACTCCAATACATATATCTTGGAAAGCACAGCATTAAAATGTGAGCACCACAGCAGACTCTGAGAGGCCCTTATAGATCTTCACAATGGCCAAAAGTTCCTTTTGCCATTGGGCTGTGTGCACTGAGGTGGCCAAAATACTCAGTTCCCCAAGTGTCCAAATTAATTTTTCAACCTGGAATTTGTGAATTGCTTGAGATCCCACAATGCTACTTTTGTTTAGAAAAGCGATCCTTTTCTTCCAGTAACTGCTCAAAACCACTTGAGAAATTGTAACAGTTACATTGAAACACTGTAACAGTTACAAATCCATTATTAAATCTACGGCATCCCAATACCTATGAAGTTTGAAAAAAATAGGTTCTAGTCTGGCTGCTCCAAATTATTATTGTCTTGCATCTAGAACATTCTGATACATTAAAATAGCCTCTATTAGCAATCCTACATTTATATTTAAAAAAAAGAAAACAAACACCAAGCTGCTGAGATGGAGCTAGAACCATTCATCTGTCCCAGACTCCACTTCCAAGGAGGAGTCATTCAGCAGTGCTCTCCTGCTTTACTCAAAAACAATGCTGGACACTTTTTGAAGCTCACAATAAATTGTTTACCACAATATGACTGCAAAGTACGCATTGATTTTCTTTCTGGCCTACTCAGTAAGAGGTTTAGGACAAAAACTAGCAGAGGCAACATCAGAAAAGCATTCCAGGCTAACAGCTGTAGAGATTAGCACACTCAATTGAGCAGAGTGTCCCATGGACAGGGCTAATTCTGCAGAGGCGGGACTGTGGATCCAGGGACGTTGCCAACACTGGAGGATGGAATCCAGTGCGTGGGATGCTTAAGAATGGAGAGGAGATTTGGATGAAATAATTTAAGATGAAGCAATAATGAAAAGAATGCAGAAAACCAAGCTTCCTTCACTTTTAGCCTGAAATCACTTAATTTTTTTTTCTCAGATTATTTTTCCACCTAGTATATCCAAGTTATTGATTAAATTAGGCAGAGGTTAAAGTGAAACAAACCCATTAACACAGAGCCCCCCCTCCACTAGTGCTGTTTAAAGCTGAATGGTGAGCTCAGAGGGAGGATGTGCTTGTGGTTAAGATGCTGAGACGCTTGTTTGCCTCCAGGCTCTGCCGCAGGCTCCCCGCAGAGCACAGCCCCAGCGACACCGGCGCGGCTGTGAGGGGAAGCTGCCTCGCCACTGAGGACAGTCCTACGGTGGTAAAAATAAACTAAAATTACAAGAAGTGTCTTCTCTGGAAGATGCTAGGGCTGGTGAGCCAGTTGTGCAAGTGCCATACTTTACTTTAACCTTGTCTCTAACCTATTTTTAATAAAAGTGAGCTAGCAAAGCTGACACTGCTGCAGTTCTTGCCTGTCATCACAAGACACAAGGGGCACTCCCAAGGACGTTCTGGGCAGTGAGTCAGCACTCCCAAAAAGCCAGACTCCTCACTGCCTTGTATGCAGGTTCCCCCAGTCCACAATCATCCCTCTGCCAATATTTATCTGAGGTAATTCCTATTCACCTAAATACCCATACCTGTAAAGACCTGGCAAGTGTAGAACCATGTAAGCTAAAAGCCAGTTCTGAAGCAACTGAAGAAAAAGGACAAAGTAAAAGCAGTGGGTTCCATCTAAGCAACTGAAGCTAAAAAGCTCTGTGCCAGAGGTTGCCCTCACTACACTATTTGCATGCTGTCTCCCAGCCTATTCTCTTCCCTCTTTCTAGGTGTTACTAGACCCCCCCACCTTTTTTTTTTTGGTGTACTAGACAATATTATTCTCCCTATTTATTTGAAACTGAATAGTCCTAGGATACTGCTGCAGTCCCACATATTACTAATGACAGCCACCAGTAGAAGTGATTCGAGTAGTACTTTAACTGAAATTTGACTTAAAATTGATTTGTGAATTTAAGAATCAAAACTTATGAAATATTTAACTAGGAGGGGCTCTTGTAGTTATGCTGAATTAATAACACATGCATTCATGTTGAAAAATCCCACTATGTTAATTTCTTACATGCTGAAGTAAACACAAACAGAATCACATTGTGGCAGTTTAGAACATTATCTGAATGAAAAAAATGGAGGCTTTGCTTTAATGAAATAATTGATATGGTTAATTTTTTATGATGTCTCAAATATTTCCAATGAAGCAAAATCCTTGTTGGAAAATGATTCTCCTAGAATGTAATTCATTATAATGAACATATTACTGTCATTAAAGAACTAAATATTTTAAGAGCTGCACAGGAGATGAGCATCTAACTACTTCCACTAAATTAATAATAGATTTTCTTTCTGAACCACCTCCACTGTTTTTAATCTCCTACTTAAAGATGCAAGAAAGGCACAACAGATTTTCCAAATATAAAATATCTATTAAAAAAGCATGTTATTGGCATACTTCAGGTTTGCATTCCAAAGTTTGCCATGGTCACAGAGAATTTTAATGGCAGGAAGATTTCACTGCCTTTGAAAGGCTGAAAAATCAATAAAGATTTCTTAGTGACTAAGACGACAGAATGTGTAAAGCCTCATATAAAATAAAAGTATAGTGTAAGAGCTGATACTGTTTTGAGTTAAAAAAAATCTCCTTGGAATGTAAGAGCTAGGTGAAGTTTTATTTCTAGATGAACATGGTAACAGATTTTGTATGTTTCTTAGGACATCTCAATTCAGCATCCTATCCTAATGAGTTGAAATGAGTATTAGCAATTTTGTTTCCCCCAAAGGGATTTTGCATGCATCATGACATCAAAAATAATGGTCACAGCTAACATTAATGTTGGCATTTTGGAAGCAGCTTGCAAAAATAGCTGTAGGTGAGGTAAGTTTCCAAATAAGTGATGGAAAAAGGAAAATAGACTAACTGTCCTCATGACTTGGCAGCAATTTCTTATCTAACAAAGAAGGTTTAGGTTTTAGGAGAAATGCTGCATAGCAGCCTTATTTTTTTCTCTGGAACTAGCCACAGGTCACATTATTCATGTAGCTAATCATGGAAAAATTTGGCTTACAACTTGTAACTTTTGAAAATTATGTAGAACATCTGCCAAGAGTGAAGGTCCACACCCTGGACTTTTTAAACAGCAAATGGCCCACATACACCTTAATTTTCTTAAGTACTGGACTCATCAGCATATATGGAAGGCAATGTTTGGCAAAAAAAAAAGGCTGCAATACTAAATATAGTTTACAATAATTTGGAACAGGTGATTTTGAATTGAATCAAAACTCTGGAGTCACCAGATCTACAAGAGGGAAGAATAGCTTTCTTTAGAATTATGCAGTTTCTTGCCTCCCATAGTTCCGTGTGCTGGGTCCAAACTTTTGTTGTACAAATTGCCTTGCCCTAGACAGGGGCTCCTATACAAAGGGTCTGCAGCTCAACTGGACAGCACAGGTCTGTAAAAGGCAATGGAAATAGAACTGTAACCCCAAAATAGTGTTTGAGGGGAAACACTGGAATGACTTTAGCCAGTACAACAAGCATTTTCTGTAGGAAGAAAAAGAATTGTGCAGGATGCTTTAGAAGGGTTAAGTACTCAAGTGTGTACCAAAATAGAAACTGTCTTTTCAATGCTCAAGGAAATGCATCCAGAATTATCCCTAGCATTAATGTCTTCCTGCTGCAAAATGAACATGCAACATATAAAATGCAACAGAAAATTCCCCTCTTATTTTAAAAATTCTTTTAACATATGGAAAGCAGACTTTTGAACAAAAATTAAACAAAACACCCCTCAAAACCAAACAAAGGCAAACTAGTGATTTATTTTGAAAAACTGTAATGGGGTTGGTGCCATGAGAAGGCTAAATGCTGAAATCAAAACCCTGAATGTCTCTCCCTATCTTTGGAGTGTGTTTTGAAAGCTATAATCTCTGTACATTGCAATGTTTAGATTTATTTCACAGATAAGTGTCAGACACTTCACAAGTCTCTGGTGTGAGATCAGCATATGAGGCAAACTGAAATCACTAATAAGAGATAAATACAAAAATGTTCTGAAATCAGTAATTCTAAAATAGCAGGAAAAAAAGCTCAGATTTTGGAATGATCTACCTTGAATAAAGTTTTACATAGTGACACCAAAAGTGAAAACAAAACTGAGTCGAGACTGAGTGATCTTGTTGCCACACTCCTCTACTAAAGCCCTTCTTCCTAAGGTTATACTTTCCTCTCAGAAATCAGTTAATTACTATATGTTGTAATACATAGTTAAACACAAAGCTAACGTCTTCCAATCTAATTATCATAGCTATGTACTTTGCATACAATTTAATTAAGATGTAACATAGCTGTCAACTATGGCAATCTTTTTCCCAAAAGGAACTTGAATAGAAAATCCTTTATTCAATTGTATTGACTATAATTTTACTGCACTTATGAATGGTGATTTATGAAACAACACATACTACAGAGGTGGCAATGCAACAGTTTTAGATTGATTTAAAAACATATGATAATCTCTGAAATTGCTTGAGAAAGATGAAATGTGGTGGGCACCAGTTCAGTTAGGATTCATTTTTTTTCTTCAAATTTCTTTCTGAACTGCTCACTCAGAAGCAAGAGCTTAGATTCTTTTATCAGTACAAGTAGACTCAGCTGTTACTGCTAATTTGATGTTGTACTGCAAGTATGGCATAATTGTGAGCAGCTAGACTGCCAGGGGAGTTCTGCATTATACTCATTTCACTTGAGAGGGCAAAATTGTCCCAAGAACGAATAGAAAATGCCCACTATTAAAATAATGAAAATTTTAAAAAGAGTAGTAAAGCCCAAAAAGTAAAAAGGAGCAGCTGTCAGAATTTGACAACTGTTGAAACATACTGTTCTTTTAAAATCCAAGGCATCTGTAAGTGTATGTTATGATACATGTTGCCAAGAAAGTGATGTCTTTATTATTAAAAGTATCATTTGTAACACAAATGAAAGGCAGTGTGTGTTAAGGTGAAATTTAAGGGATTGGTGCTTGTTTCTGCACTGATTATCACAAAACATTGAAATGACAGTTTTGAAACTGCTCATCCATATGTTAGGATATTAAACAGCTGAAGACAGTCAAACAGGAGGTAAACTGCAAACAGGATGGAAAAGTACCACTCTCAATCAGGCAACTTTTCATCCTAAAAATCTGATTTTAAAAAATGTTTGAATAGTAATATCTCTTTTATACTACTAAGCTAATGAAGAATTATACTATTTTCTCAGATTTCTTATCCATTAAATATTTTTGCTTATTTGTCTCTTCTTTATTAACTGAGTAAATAACTTTTAGTTTGATAGGAAGAAGATTCAAGAACAGAAATTTCTCCAAATTTGCCTTTACAAAGTAATTTATCTAAAATTTACAGTCTGCATTAGAATGTGACTGAAAGACTTGCTCTTCTGTTTTCTGACTTCTGCAGCTTTAAGAGAAGTAAACATATTACACTTGATATTCTGAAAACCATTTGATTACTTGACTGTTGTCACTTGAAACTCAATATGAATTACTTAAAAGCCCATTTAAAAACTAGCCATTGCCAGACAATTTAGCCATATATTTTAGTACCAAAAGCTTCCTTTATTACTCTCACATGTGAATAGCCATACAGTTATAATAAGTAATTATACTGCCACTAATTGAAATTTATTAATATTAATGTCATTTCAAGATAATATTAACAAATTGATGATTTAGCTTGCATCTGGCTAAAAATTACCTAATCATTTACTACACCAGCTCAGGTTTTTAGATTGTCTGGTTTTGTTTAATCCTTATGGGCAATTTCTTCTATGATAGGAGACGCCAAAATCTCTTTAGAGAATTTGCTAAAACACCCCCCACCATCCCTTCAAGTCAAATCTTCCCAGTTGTTTTCAAATCTTAAGATTGATTTGAGATTCCCACAGATGACAACAAAAAGTATGAAACACTGACATCTATTTAAGAGAAAATGGAAGTAAAAAACCATGCTACAGGGCTCTACTTGCCACTCAGGAATAATGGATCATCTACATATTCAGGTCAACAGAGTCCTCAGGCCGTGGAATCAGTGGCACATGTGCAGAGATACCTCTCATGACAGCAGCTCTTTAGCACTGCTCAGAGTTTCAGAACCAAACTTTCCTTGTCTATTGATATAAATATACAACATCCTTTTTATCTAAACCTAGAAGCTGTGTGCTAGATTTGAGTAGTCCTAGTGAGTAAATTTGTTGTCAAGCCTACTGCAGGAGATTCAGATCATAGTGATGACAAATCTTCTGAACATCTGCAATGCACAGGCAAAACGTATTCTGGCCTTTCAAATCAAACAGCAGACTCTAAAACTTAAACAAAACCCATGTAATAAGCAAAATATTAATTTTCCCTTGTTTGAATCCCTAAGAGTCTCAAAGTGTAAAATGATGTTCCCTCTATGAATGTAGAAGGCTACCCAATAATTTCCTTTCTTAGAAATCTCTTTTCTGAATGCAAGCTTGTCACATCCCTGCTGCATTGAGGGGAATGACGAGTGACAGAAAGCTGCTTCGAAAGCCTCAGACTGTGTGCTTACAACATCAATAGCCTTTGTGCAGTTCCATCCCCAAGAAATCATGCCATTAAAATAGCAGAATAAGAATTAGGGGGATGAGGCTTTTATGCATTATTTTCAGAGAAGTACTCAAAATCAAAGGGAAGGTTCTAGATGTGAAGCTGGCAAGAATTTTTCTTATCTGCCTTGTGGAAGTTATGATTTCACATTAAATGTACAGAATAGTTGTTTTATGCAGTTATATAAAACTACACAAATTTGTTTCAATATATCTATAAGCAAGTTCAATTGTAATTCTGCCATGAATTTACAGAGGAGCAAAATTAAGGCACTGTTTCTTTAAGGTTCTCACTCAATGTATTAACTCCAATATACGTGTACTATTATTAATCTATTTATTATTATGAAACA
>VYZP01086710.1:0-10926 GCA_013400635.1 Hypocryptadius cinnamomeus | reverse complement strand
TGGGCAGGAACTGATGCCCAGGAAGTTCCACAATTGCACAGAAAGAGTGTGGAGTCTCTTTCACTGGAGATATTCCAGAACTGTCTGGACACAATCCTGTGCCTGTGCTCTGGGATGACCCTGCTTGAGCAGGGAGGTTGGACCAGATGACCCCACTTTGATGCCTTCCAACCTTTCCCATGCCATGATCCCGTGATTTAAGACTTATGTTTAATTAAATATACACAATGACTGATGGGCATTCAAACTCTGTGGCCATTTTAAAGTAAATTCCAATTATTTTCTTGAAAGAGGTTATCACAGACTCACATAACCACGGACTGGGTGAGGTTGGAAGGGACCACAGTGGGTCACAGAACACAGAATATTCTGACTTGGAAGGGACCCACAAACATCACCGAGTTGAACTTGTAATGGCCCACATGGGGACCAAACCACAACCTTGGCGTTATCAGCCAAGGCTCTGCCCAGATCCAACTGGTCCGACCCCGTGCTCAAGCAGGGTCACCCCAAAGCACAGGCACAGGGACAGCTCCAGGAGGGACGCTCCACAACCGGAATATCCCAGTGCTGGAACAAGAGAACAACTCTGCCAGCCGGTGCCACTCAGCCAGGACAACGGGTTAAATTTCGCCTCTTCCCGAGCAAATTCGCCAGATGCCGGCAGGATGTGCGCTGCCTCGGGGAAGGAGAGAAGCAGGGAGGGGAGAGCCACTTGAGGCGGGCGCGGAGACGGGATCGCCTTCCCCACGTTCCCCGCCTCGCTCCCTGAGGGGCGGCACCGTCACCCCCCCACAGCCATGTTGGGGGGGGCAGCGCCGCATCCCATGGTGCAGCGCGCCGGGAGGGCGGGGAGAGAGGGACGGAGGGAGGGGAGGAGGAGGAGGAGGGAGGCGGCTCTGCCCGCGCAGACCCTCCGGAGCTTTCGCCTCCTCTTCGTCCTCCTCCTCCTCCACCGCGGCTTCTCTTCGCCGCGGCACCGGAGGCGGCCGTGCCCGCAGCGCGGTGAGTGCCGGCGGCGAGCGCTGCGCGGGGAGGGGGTGGGCGAAGCGGCCCCGATTTACATCACGGGTAGGGGGTGTAGGGGGGCAGCGGCGTCTCCTTCCGTGTCCCCCGCCCCAGCCTCCGGCTCGGGGAGCGGCGGCGGCTCCGCAGCGAAGGGAAGATTGTCCCTGGTGCCGCCCGTTCCTGTGTCCCCGGGGAGGGGCTGCCGCGGACACCGGGGCGCAGGAGGCACCGCGCGGTGGGCTGGGGGTCTCTCCGGGCAGAGCCGCTTCCCTCCGCGGGAAGGCAGGATGGGAAGGGGATGGCAAAGGAGGAGGCTGCGGGGAGAGGTCATCTGGTGCCCCGCCTGCCCCGTCCTCCACCCCGGGGGATCCGGCCGCCCCCTGCGCCCTGCCCGCCCCGCAGCCCCGGCCGGTCCCACCGGATGTGTCGGGAGGCGGTGAGGTGGAGCGGGACGGTCCGTAAAGTAAACAAAGGGAAAGGGAAGGGAGGAGGAGGAGGAGGTGTCCCCTCGCTGCCGGAGCCGGGCCCCCTGGCTTTGCCCCTTCCCCTCCTCAGGCGAGCGTGTAAATCCGTGGCTGCCTTTTGGAGCCGGAGCGGTAGCGCAGGGGAAGTGATTGAGGTTTCTTCTCTTTAGGGTTTAGGGCTTTTTTTTAGGTGTGTGGGCTTTGGGGGGTTTATTTTTGGTTTGTTCTGGTACTGCGCTCGCTGGGAGCGTGTGATCCGAAGAGAGCCGGGGCAGGGCTCCGCTCCCTTGACCCGGGGACAGCCCCCGGCGTCTGCGGCGGGGAAGGGGAGCCGCGTCCCCTCAGCGCGGCTCGTGTCGGCCCGGTGGTGCCACAGAAGTTGGATCACACAGAGGAGCCTTTGCACTTCTTGGAGAAATGTGATATTTTTTTGATTTTCCGGTTGTAAACCTGTTTTTGGAGTACAGTGAGAATTGCAGCTGTAACAGAGAATCGTTCTCCTCAAATCCCCGCAACTAATTGTGAAGCATATGCTGTACGTGTCCAGTTCTCACATCTATTCTCTTCCCAGACCTCCTGTGCTCTGGTGATGCTTTTTTGGGTCAAGGGATAGACTTTACTCTTTGCTTTCCCGTTCTTTTTTTGCTGTTTTCTGTCTGAAACAGTGTTGGCTGTGTTGTTTCTGTGTTAGCTGCCTCGCAGTCGGTCCTGTTCCAGTGCTCTGGGAGCAGCGTATCCTGCAGGCCCTGGCACTGGAGCAGCGTCAGCCTGGAGCCCAGTTTTTGGCAGTTTCACTGGGATAAGAGCTGTGCTCTAGTGAAGGCATTAAACAAAAAGTTCACTTGTAAAGAGAAGCATTTGGGAATTCATATTGAAATATTTAATGCACATGTTACTGTAAGAATGAAGTGGTATTGCAGTGTCCTTTTAAAATTCACACTCCTTTGGCATTGGGTTGTTTGATATATTTTTTCCCCCTCCTGGATTAATTGGAAAAGTCCCACATTCCTCGAAGCTAATCTGCCTTTATCGTCTCTGGTTCTCTTAAACCTGGGTAAGGTCAGGAGTGCAACTGGATTGGGGCCAGAAAATATTAAATGTTACACAGTTATTTGGAACAGTTTGTTGTCTCACTGATGTCCACAACCACAATTCCGCCGCTTCCTTTCTCCACCTGTCCCTTTTTTTGTTACCCCCGAAATCAGGGGTTTTTGTTACCCTGCCCCCTTTGTGGGAACACCTTTGCCTGTGTGATGTGATTTGTGGATGGGGAACACAGCCCTTGCATTTCTTAAAGCAGGGTTTGTGGCTGAGATTCTGTACAGAATGTGGGTGTGTGTATCTTTGCGATCAATCCATGCAGGAAATTTAATGGACCTAAAATCTGAGATCCTGTTAACAGAACAAAAAGGGAAGAGACACTGGTTGCTGGACAAGTTCTCTCACAGGACTGTAAAACTCTACAGGCAACTCAACAAGAGAAAAACAATTCTGAAATTAATTTGTCTTTTGTGCTACTATGTCTTAAATGAAGTTTTCGTGGAACATGGCTGGGATTGATATTTGTATTGGTTGACCTTTTGTTTTGCAGGAAGGTTAAAATGTATACATGAAAGGAAAATGACATAGTGCTTATTTGTCAAAAGCTCTATGCTGTTTTTGGCCTCAGCCTTGGTTTTTAAAGGTACTAAGCACGTGTAGTGACACAGCAATCAACTAGTAGCTTATTGGAATGCTTCATCCAGAAAGGAATATTCTTAGAATAACACTTATGTCTTGAATGTGTAATATGCTGAAATAGCTTTAAAAATCCTTTCAAGGTACCTAGTAATGTGACTTTGCTTCAGAATGTGTTGCCTGTTGTGGAAAGGGCTTTTGTTCAAGTTTGTTTTGGTTTTTTTTTTCTGGTAATATAATGGTTTGCCATATGAGTAATAATTGAATGGGAACTCTCAGTATTATGGACTCCACCAAGCTAATAGATATTTTGGGGAGGATGATGGGAGGAGAGAAAAGCAGGAGTGTTTTCTAGAGATTAAGTAGTACAAGAGGTGGCTTTGATGGTTTAGGAGATTGTGTTCTGGTTTTTTAATGCATCCATGAATGTGGTGGATTGCTTTTTCTCTGCTAGGAGGGTAACTAGGGAATAAATAATTTATTTCT
Source organism: Hypocryptadius cinnamomeus (assembly GCA_013400635.1). Taxonomy (NCBI): domain Eukaryota; kingdom Metazoa; phylum Chordata; class Aves; order Passeriformes; family Zosteropidae; genus Hypocryptadius; species Hypocryptadius cinnamomeus. The sequence continues at coordinate 7,291 of VYZP01086710.1, read as the reverse complement.
TGCCATTTGTACAACAAAATGATATTTTTTTCCCCTGGTAGGCACTTCTGTGTGTAGTAGTATAGTCTTTATTTTAATATAATATTAATAATAACAATACAGGCTTTTCCCATTCATTTTACATCTTTTAGGATTTACGTAAAAATGCTTTTCCCTATGAAAAAGAACTTTGTCTTCTCAAAGTGTAGTTTTGAAGAATATTGGTAACTATAAATAGGTTGTAATTTTGCTGTTAAATCTCTATAAAAACACACAAGATTTGAATAGTCTCATGTGGTTTTATTTGTCTTAAATTGGACCTTTGTACCTTTACATTTTATGTAGATTACTGCCTAAAGTGTATTTTCACATTCTGGATAAATGTCAGTAACTGGGCAGAAGGTGCTTAAAAAGGAATTTTTACTGGAATTCATATTTCAGATCTGTTTCCTGGTGTGACTGATATTTAGCTCCATCAGATGTGGTTTCCAGACTAAATGTGTGTTTCCTCTCATCTCATGTTAGTGTAATTCCAAAGTTTCAAGTACCACGGACACTGTGGACACATTGACTTAATTTCTTGAAAAGAGTTTAATTACAGGTCAGAATTTTAAAAAACTGCCACAAAGAAATTCTTACTGCATCACTTTGAGTTCCTGTGTGGAATAAGAGCAGAAATGATGGAAAAACACTCTAAAAGTCAATTCAGAATGCATTTATTTAGCACCTGAACTACAGTGATCCTTGTCTCCCTGAATGGTAACTTCTGCAGGATATGTATCTGCTAAAAGCTGTCTTTTTTATTCTGAGTGTTTGGGGGAAAAAAACAAACAAACTTAGAACCTTGATGCAGATTAATGCAAGAACAGAGTTTATAAATTGTTAGCAATTTCAAGTGAGTCTCTTGGTTTGTATATAATGCCACTTAAAAGCCTTGAAAGTTGTGTGTTCTACCAGTGTTCAATGAATGTGGTTTATTGTGTCTGTCACAAAGACAGGAAGCTGCAAGAATGGGAAATTAAGTTGAAAACATGGTATCCAGATAGATACCTGGGTTTAAATAGGGAAATTTTGGGTGTAGGAGAGGAAGGACTTCTATGGAGATGATTGAGTAGATCTTTCTGAAAGCTTTCATTCCTCATGTCCTGCTTTCCATATTGAGGCAGTGGTTGATGGCTAATAAGAAAAACTATCAAAAAAAGGTGATTATTTAGGGACTGAACAGTTTAAAAACCTGTGTGTTTGGGGTTATAGGCTTAAATTTTTATGATCCCTGTCCCATTCCTGTATAAATTCTGTGTTTTTTCCACTGTATAAGCTTCCTCATATAGGAGTTTATTGCTTGTCCAGCATTGTGCTCCTGATGCTGAGATAAAAATCTTGTGTTTGGGCAGACTTCTGAGTGTTAGGGCTTTTATTAAAAAAAAAAAAAAAAACCACAAAAACATAATCAAACAACCAAAAGCACAAAAAACTTTGTGTGGCTTGGTGTGGTTTTCTGGATTTGTATTAAAGCAGACACAAGAGAGACAGCCGTGATTACCCAGGTGTGTGGTAGCTTTCCAAGCATCTCCATGCAAATTTCAGCAGTTCAAACACCTTTCAGCACATCAGAGGGATGTGTTGTTACAGGGAGTTGACTCGGGGAATCACGTGTGGAAGAAAAAGTTTCTGAGGTGACAAGAGAACCACAGAAACTGATTTTTCTCTGGCACTGACACGGCTTGAAACATGGAGATGCAGCTCAGTGGTGGTGTCAGTGGTTCATGGATTAGGAAGAAAATGGAAGATAGTTTCTGAAATCTGGTGTACAGGGTTTGAATGCAACTTCTGTCAAGTAGAAATCCGAATGGAAGAGGTAATTAACAAGAGCTGAAGGCAGCAGGCTTTGTTAGAAAACCTGATTCACTTGCATTATTCTGAATTCTGGGTGCATTTAAATGTTCTTCAGCTCTGCAGCAGTGCATGGCTGAACTGGCAAAACTCTACTGGACTGGATTTCCTTTTTTACCTATAACTTCAAGACTTTTTTTTCTCCCCTCTGTTTTTCTGCATTACTCCTCTGCCCCTTTTTGTCATGTTCAGTGCAGAATGGGCATATGAAAGGAGTTGTAAGTAGTTTTTGTTAGCTCCCTGTTGCATGGAAGCATTACTTTTTGTTTTTCCTCTGGGAAGGGAACCTGACAAGCACTCACTCTGTTTCATTTTGCTGCAGAGTTCCATCTTGGTAACAGTGTAGTATAGGTCAGTTTAGAGTTCATCTCTAATGTTGGTTCTTTTCCTGCTCATGGAGCTGTAATTTAACTCATTTCAAGACCCCAGAATAATTTGCTTCCTTTTTCCCAGAAGTGTATAAGCAAGCCCTCTTCATCAGTGTCCTGCAGCCACTGCTGTCGATCCAGCTATGTTGAACAGTAAATTTGGAATATTTAGCCTATGTTTGTGTCAAGTGTCCTTAAATGAGGCACTTGTTGCCTTTCCAGAGGTAGAAGTGACTGAACTGGGGCTGTTCCAGTGCTTGGGGCAGTGAGAGAGGGGTCAGAGGGCTCTGCTGACTCTGAACTGCTCCTGCTTCCTGCTGCCATGCTTGGGCCTTGCATTGTTTACCCACACATAGAAATTCACAATTCCTGCTTTTGTTTTATTTTGGTTTGGAGGAGGAGAGAGGGAGCAGACTATGTGAGCCTCTAAAGTGTCTTTGGATGGCAGAGATAATTTTTCCTGTATTCCCATTGAAGTTTGTAGTAAGGATTTGAAACAGCAGATTTTTTTTTTTCCCTTTCTTTTTTTAAAATCTTGTTTCCTGTTTTCTTGCTGCAAATAATTAGGTTTCAGGGCAAAACCAGAAGTTTAGTTTACCAGAGGTTTGGAATGAGTTAAATGATGTGTTTTGCAGCTGTGAATGCACCTTTTTTACCAGGTATCCACTTCTTTTCCCAGGCCTTAAGCCTGGAATCTTCAGTGGTATAATCCATGAGATGTACAGTAGCCAGTAAGGTCTCTGCTCCATCAGCATTTAATATGTAATTTCCTAGCAGTGCATCCAAGATTACTCTATTGAAGGTGCTAGTAAGAGACTTAGAAATCCCAAAGTCTGAGTTACACCAGTGGTGGAGATTTACATCAATCAATACCTGTTTCATCCTGTCTGTTTTAGGTTTTATGTTCAGCATGAATGCTGAGGCAAATTTGTTCTCAGTAATACTCTGCAGCTTTGAGATTCAGAAATTCTGTGATCTTCAAAAGAGAATTTCTTCTTACTGATTTCAGGCAATCTTTTAAATTATTCTTCTATGAAAGATAGTGTGAAAACATAAAATCTGCCATCATTTTCTTACTTACACATAGGTATCTGCTCTTGATTTCTTTTTTCTTTCTTTATTTTTTTTTTTTTGAACTGGGCAGTTCCAATATTTCTGTCTTCAGAGGGGCAAATAGTCTGTGTTCTGGGTTAGTATGCTGGCATTTTTATTGCCTGTTTTTTTCAAATAAAGGTTAATACAGAAAGAAGAAAAATAAAGTTAGTGTTTAAAAGAGTACAGTTCCTTTTTATTTTTGGTTAACCAACCAAGTTGTTTACCAGTTTTTCCTCCTGCTGTTTCTAGTACACTTTTCAAGCAGAAATTCCTTTTGCTGGTGGCCGAATGCTCTTGTGGTTCTTTTATGCCTGGGTGTACCTCAGGTTTTAGCAGTCTCCTCCTCCATCCCCTTTGCTGCTTTACTGATGTTCTTGTAGTGGAAGCTCTTTGTAGGCAGAGTTAATTCATAATGGACTTCCCAGGCTAGGCACAGAAGGGATGTATAAGAGGTAGCTTTATCATTCAGTTGTTGGAACTAACTTTTTGTAAAGAGGTGAGCTTCATACTTTAGTTTGGTACAAGTCCTTACCCCTCTTTCTCCACCTTTCCCCTCCTAAGTTCCAGAACTTGCTGGAGGTGGTGGTGTGTTTTTGTCTAGGGCCCTTCATGCCTGATAATGTTGGTTTTGTCAACCAGTGGTGCAGGCAGCTGGGAATCACTAACACAGCCACAGTATCAGAAGTTGGGACTCATTTCTCCTCTTGTGGCTTCTTCTTTCCCTTTCAATGGCAGATTAATTCAGCTGCTGTGTTGTTTATTTCCCTTTAATATAAGGACAGTGAGCCCTGGCACAGAACCACCTCAGTTCTGAGGTGCTTCCTGTGGAGGGTCTGGAGTGCCCATCACCAGGAGAAGCACAAACCGTGATGTTGGATCCATGCTGTTAATTTAAGGTGCCATCTTAGAGCTTGGAATGAGCCTTGGCATGGCCATAGCAGTTAATGCATGTTTGTCAGTGTGCTACTTATCCCTCATCATGCCTCACTCAGAACTGTATTTGCTAAATGAAATACATTTCATTTTATAAGTATGGCAGAAAAAGGGCTGATATATAATATGTATATAGAATTGTACCTCCCATTTAATGAGCCACAAGTTGGAAAGTTTTAAAATTGCTTGAGTTCCATTTTTAATTGTATAAAAAACTATTTAATATTGTTACATTTTTAACTTGTTTTCCATTACCAGCTTTCACCCAGGAAACCTTCACAGACTGCTGACATGTGTTGGTCTCTCGCTCTCAGTAAAGCTCTTTGCAAATGTTACAAATTACAATTTCAGTTCTTACTCTGGTGTTAACAGCTCCATTATGGGAACACTGTTAATTAATGGCTAAAGAAGTAATTCTGAATTTTTATCAGCTCTCATTTTCTATTTCAGGCTTAAGCACTGTATCCTAGAGGCTTCTAGATTTCAGTTAGTTTATTAATTATCTTGTCATTTCCACTTCAGTTTGTATAAATCACAAAGCCGGCTGTTTTCTGCACTTGTTCAGCTCTACAGCCTCTGTTACTACTCCGTGTTTTGTGCATTTTGAATTTTGTTGTTCAAATGTTCTGCTCAAAATATGCTTTTAAAATCCTGCAAGAGCTGAGGGAACTGAGGTGTGGAGGTTATGGATTGCAGGGTGCTCAGTTTGTGATTAACCTCTGCTGGTGCAGGTAAAGAAATATTCCACTGTGGTGTAGCAGGGGGGTAAATAATAATTTTTCTGCTGGATTCAGCACTGATAGGATTTAATTAGAATTCTGTTCAGTTTTGGGCACTGGACTTCAAGAACGAGTTTTCTTTTTTTGGATGCTTTTAGTAGCAGATGCCTGAGAATATGACATCCAAGAACTGAACAGATTAAGATGCTAAGACTTAACAAGAGATAAGAAGTTAAGTTATTCCCATGCATTATGCTACTACAAGGATAAAGATGATAAAGGATTACAGGGACTAAAGTGAGAATTAGTTCACTTAAATAAAAGGACCAAAGACTTGGGTTGCTGCTTGGGGAGGAAGACTTATAATTCCAAGAATAACAAACCAATGGAATAGAGTAGGGAAGGGACTCATCCCTGACAATCTTCAAGAACAATTTAGGCATCTGTCAGAAAGGAGATACTGTTCATTCTTACCTGAGGAGTGGCAGCCTGACAAGGTGACTTCTTGAATCCTGTCCAGCACTGATTTTTTTTATCAGCTCAGGTAAAGAATGTGGGGTTGTTATTTACAGAATTATGGTGATAATCAAAAGGTAGCTGACAGTAACCCCAGCAGCTGAGAATCCTCTCTGAGCTCCTGTGATCTCTGCAGTTGTCTGAGACTGTGCAGCTCTGATGTGAATCTGTCCCAGGTAAAGCAGGTTGTGTTTCCTTTGTGGAAGGCAGGAAAGGTCATGGGGAGAAGAACTTTTCTGCAAGTGAAACTGTCATGTTCTTCTGCAGATGTTACCTATGTAGGGCTTGGAAAACAACATTATAAACTGGTAACTGATATTACAACAATTAGTTTAGCTGCTGTTTTATCTAATTGCAAGGAGGAAAGCATGCAAGACTTTTAAACTCTACAAACAAGTTGATAAAGTGGTCTTAGGATGGCTTTTCTTATTTCTTTTACTATTGCCTTTTAATTAGTTACAGTACATTATTATGTACTAATAAGATGAGCTTTGTTTTCAGAATAATAGGAACTTGTTTGTTTTTCTGTCAGTCTCTCACTCTTCACCATGATAGTTTGTATTTGATGTTTTACCACTAGGCTTTGTCTTAATCATTACTCAAATGAATCTGTTTTAAAGCAAGTCAGAATGTTTCTCTGCATTTTGCCATGGAAGGAACAAGTTGCTACTGAGATTGGGAAGCAAAATTAAGTAATCTTTAGTGGAAATATGTGTGAAGACAAAATGTAATCCTGGCTGGCTGTATCTGGTACATCTGAAAGCTGGGAATCATGGAGCAGCCTCCATTGAGGTGATCCTTAGGGTAGAGTAAATGCACGGGTCTCATAGCTTTTTAATCACTAGGTTAAAAATTAGAGACAGAAGGTGTTGAAATTAACACTTCGGTGCTGCATCTGAGTTTTCATGGTGCCTTTAGGCTAAAAGGTGAAGCTAAGAGTGTGGATCTGTGCAATGTGTGGGAATTTGTGTAAACTGCTGTGGTCTGGGAAAATAAATGTCATATAAGAACCCCTCAATTGGTGTGGAAGTAAAGGGAAGCCTTTTTATTGTCATCTACATTAAAACCTGTTTAATCTGTTTTAAAAACTGGTTTTCTTGTTTAAGATTGTCTTTGTAAATTGTGGGATTTCGACTGATGGCTGAGGGGAATCTCCTCCAAGGAGGAGGACTGCAGTTACTGTACTCCCTAGTGAATATGTACAGACATTGTTTTGGGCATACTAATCAATGGTTATCAGGAAAAATCAGTCAATTTCCATAGGTGAAAAATACTGTTTTTATTTTGCCCTCCTATTTTGATGGTGCAATTAGAGGATTGAAATTTGTAAGAAAAATAGTGGAAAAAAGCATATGGGATGTGTTTTTTGGGGGGAATATTCTGACTTGGTCTCTTCTCAAACACTTTGTGAATATTAGGTTGAGTTTAGTCCCTCTATTTCTTGAGTTGTGGATAGAAAAAAAATATCAGTCAGAACCTTTGTAAAACTTAGTCAAAAAGTGGAGTCAGAAGGAGGAGTGGGATGTAACACTGAATTCACTTCTATTCCATTTCCTGCCTAGAGTTCCTGACAGTATTTCATTTGTATAAGAAATTGAGCTTTGGTACTCTGGGAATTTGCTACCTACATGAATTTATTAAATAACCAAGTGATTTTTTTGGAAGATTAGGCCCCTTTAGAGGAAGCTGGTGTGCAGCACACGATTAATCCTCAGATGGGGATTTGAATGAAGCCAGAGTTGAGTTGTGTCACAGGCTCCCAGCCCCTGCTGATTCAGCTCAGTGAAG
>VYZP01086625.1:0-11193 GCA_013400635.1 Hypocryptadius cinnamomeus | reverse complement strand
TTCATGCCTAGCTTAGAGGCATTTCTGTAAAAGAAGGGTTTATGACTTGTTTTAGATTTCTCTGCAAATTTTGCATTGATCTTCTAAATATATGACTTTTAACCTGCAATATTACTTATTGCAAGAATGGAAATTTGGAAAAAGTAATTTCTGCTTGTAAGTGGTACACAAAAAGACCATAATAACTTTAAATGTGATGGTAACTGTATTCTCTGTAAATTGAAAACTTTATGGTATTATGATTTGTGTTCTAAAAATATAGTAAAAAAACTAAGCCAAAAACCTCACTGTAGATAGCAGATACTATGTAACTTTATAGTTTCTGTTCTGAATTGGAAAAAGGATTGAGTGATTTCATGTTTTGCTGTTAAATAACTTAATTTGGGGAACATTGGTTATCGCTCTGGAGTACAGTATAATTAACTTAAAATTTCTAGTCAGTTAAAAATAAAGCTGTTCTTGATGTTTCTAGATGGAAATTCTATAAAGAAAGAGTTGTAAAAAATGCTAAATATTACAAATCTTTTTGAACTTATATTTTATGTTAAAATGACATTTAGAATATAATATTTAAAACATTTCCACATTATTTTGCCAATTAATATGCCAAACCTCCATTCTAAAAAACATCTGTAGGAAAGATGAATATCTTCACATACAGTATATTCCCCTGCAGACCTTTTAGTGAAATCTGGACCGAGTAATACAGTTCAGAAAGAAGCTAGCTTGTGGGTTGGTCTTTTGGGTTTGTTGGTTGATTGGTTGTTTCTTTGGTGGTGGGGTTTAGTGCTCTGGAATTATACAAAGATTCTGGTAGAAATTCTTATTCTACTTATATATTCTTAGGCTCACAAAAGTTCCATCAGCTTATTCAGAAATCTCTGTAAAGACATTCTTGCCCCTCTTCCCAGTCCTGTAAATCTAACAAGCAGTTATGAATGCCTGTTTATGTGTAAATATGAAAGTAGTAGGAAATTTCATTGTTTTTATTACAGAAATCTCTCAGCTACTGCTTGAACACAAAGTTTAATGCAAAATACTGTCCCCAGTGTCTCAAATGTTGCTACTAAACCCCAACCCTGTAGCCCTTACTAGACTGATCTCCTACTGAAATTGGAAAAGTTCTAGTTTCCTTTAGACTGTGTGGCCACATGTCGTCTATTTACTAGAAGGAAAAAGAAGTAGATTACTGCTTTGATGATGTTTGTATACTCTGACATATTCTCTAAGTTTTCCACAGGGGATATGAAATTTGAGAGCATGTAATTGACCATTCTTTGATAAATTGTGAGGTTGCTGGGTTTGAGTTTCAGAGAAGGCAGCAATTCTACTGTGTGGAGTGATGGTGGTGACAGTCAGAGAAACAGACTGTGGTGATGACTGAGGGTAAAACAGTTCATTGCCAACTGGCATCCAGGAGCTCAAAGGCCTCATGTGATGTCTTTGATCTTAGCTTTCACAGCTAGGTTTTTTGCCAGTGATGAACTCATTTTATATAAGGAAGTATTTCATATTACAGAAGATTTTTCAGAGTTGATCTCATATTCAAAAATCACTTTTGAAGAATTTTCTCCTATTTCCAAAAAAATGTTGGGGTCAGGCTTGCCAGGACTTTGCTGCTACAATTTGTCTACTTCCTTTTTGGCTTCTAGTATTTATTGTGTCTGTGGTGTGTTCTGCATCAACTACTTCTTCCTCACTTGCTTGTTCTTCCACTTCAGACTGTGGCACCTTCTATTTTAATACTCTATGTTTTTATCTCCCAGCTGTAGTTATTTCTATTCTCTATTAACTACTGCTCTTTATTGTAATTTATTATTAGTATAAAAAATGAAAACTTAGATTTCAGAATTATTAGTCTGCATTAGTAGCATCTTTATAAATAACTTTGCATTTGTTATTTTCCACTTTCCTCATAACAAGGGAATTTTAATCAGGAGGTTACACTACAGTGAGTAGTTCAGCTATTTAATCCTCGAGTATGTTTGAAATTCTTGGCTTGACGTTATCTTTTCCTGGAAACTACTTATTGTTCACTTTGTTAAGTTGTAGGACTTTATTTTTTACTGCTGCTTTGATAAGAGACAGATTCTCCACAGTGCTCTGCGTGGGGAAGGCTTCTGACACAAGAACTTCCCAAATGCCTATGGCCATGAATGAATGAATGATAAAGCAAAACTACTTTTAAACTAACTCATTTTTTTTAAAAAAAAATTATTATTATTCATTTGTGCTGTTCAGAATCAAGTTAAGAAGCACTAAGCTTTACTGATCCCAGATCTTACAAGCCACTTGGTATAATAGTTTCTAGTGGTGTCTGAAAGTTTGCTCTCCCTGTGTTGTGGTGTGAACTGTAGTTGCTCTGTCCTGGGGAGAAAGCAATCTCCCAGAGTGCCTGTTTGCCACCCTTGCAGCCTTCCTGGTCTCCTTGATCTTGTCACCATCATGCCCGGTCTGGGGGTTTCAATCCATGAGGTTTTTGTGTTACTTCTGATCAGAAGAACTTATTTAGTCCACTTAACAGCAGGATTTAGTTTAACTTTTAGGATCACTTTGTCTTTAATCCTTATGAATGATCACTCTTTAAAGTGAAATAGGGATTCTCATAGAAGTTGAATGCATAATGTTTTTCAGGGAAACAAAATTATGTGCAAGGTCTCTTTAGGGTGTTTTGTGTTACAAAGAGCAAGAAAGAGCCACCAGAAATTGTTTTCTCATGTTGTGCTAAGAGTGAGACTTTGAAAAAAGCACTTAAGATACTATGGTAGAAACGGTATAGTTTCGACAGGAATTATTGCAAAAAGCATAGTTCTAAATTGGAGTATACAACTCACTGCAGACGCTCTTTGCTGAAAAATGTCACAATTTTTATCATAACAGCTATGCTGGATTGTTCTTAAATGCACTTCTGTGACTGACAGCACCAATTTAAACAAAAAGATACTGCAATATTTTCTAGTCCTGAGTATACTTATGATCTGTTTAAAACAGGCTGGAAAAAAATTGATGGTTGTTTACTAAGAGAGAAATTGTAACCTGTGTTTGACTGGGACAGAAAATATTTTGCTTTACTCAAGTCTTTCCCTCTGAGAGTATTTTGAAAGAGATTGATTGATCAGTTATGTTTATTGTCCAAACTGTGCTCCCAAATTTCAGTTTTATTATGTACTCAGTCAAACTAGTTTGAATAAAAGACCCACAACAGAGAGGCTTTCTTTTGAATATATCCCAACTGTATTTATTTTTTCTATCTTTCTCAAGCACCCCTCTGATACTCTCTATGAAAGAGGCACTCTAAAATAAAGTCTTTGTTGATAATTCTTTCCCACCTCTTGATAGGTGGGAAGCATACAGACCACAGGAAAACTTTGATTTGCTTGGTATAGAAAAAAATATGTTTAATTTCTTAGGTAAAAAAAAAAAAGGATATTCTTACTGCTGACTATTAAAATGGAATGGAAAGGAGTTGCAAAAGATCTAAAGCATGCCAGTTTTTTCTGTTTCTTAAAATTAACTGTGCACATGTTTCACTTCATTTGTTCCCATGTATTTTTTTCCCCAGGCTAATTTCACTTTTGGTTTTGTGGAAAACTTGAAGAGTTATTCTGAGACATGGCTTAGGATGTCTGAGGTTTTCAAAACCAGTGGAAATGTCCTCACAGTCTCACGACTGCAGGTTGGTGAACTGTGGGAGATCTTTCAATTTTCCAACTTTTTGCTGTTTGATCTAGACAGTATTTTTATTTATGCAAAACCATCCATATATCTGACTTCAGATTTAAAAAGAGCTGAAAAAGAGGCAGATGAGCTTTAGGTTATGAACCTAGAGACTGATGCTGAGAAAATTCTGACATGGAAATACTTAAAAGCAATGTTGCCTCACTATCTCCAGTATTGCTCCAGTATCACTGAACAACATGGGAAATAAAATGGTGTTGGTACTTGTTTGTTTACTGCTTACGTTTGTCAGGAAGATGTGAAACTGATGAAAAAAACTGATGAGGGAAATATGGACTATAAAAGAAAAGCATTCTTCTTACTGGGGTTTTTCCACTGTACATATTTGTGCCTTCCTCTGTCACCTCTCCTAAATCTCTTCCCTGTCCCCCTGCCATTTATTTGAAATGTGCGGCGTTAACCTGTTAAGAGGGAAAGACATGGAGAAGCTAAATAACTTCTGCAGTGTCATGCAGGAAATCTTGGTAATGAATATTAATACATATGTGTATTTTGTATTTTCTTAGAGAAGATAAACCTGATGTGACATCTATCACTTTTCATTTCAGGAAGCACTGCAAAACAATTTTGTAAAGCATTTCATAGAAAGTAATTTGGATATCAACATGGAAAAACTTCTTAAAAAAATGCAAGCATATGGTGCGTATATGAAAGTACATGTAATTAGTCTTGTTAGACTTCAACTTAGAACTACATTTAGTTGAAATTGAATATTTTACTTACCTCAGTGATACTTAAGTAAAGTAATAAGAGACTTTACCCTCTTGAGTTAGTCTCAAATGTAATTGCCTGTTTTCTTTTGAGTGACTGGATAATTTGAATTTCAAATACTGAAACAATATTGGTAACAAGTCAGAAGTGAAAAAGTGTCATGGGAGAGTCTCAAACATATTATCCATACTTAAAAGGAGTGAAGGGAGACATAAACCTTGTAGCCACAGTTCCATTAGGTAGAAGTATATTTTTGTAGTAAATTTTGAAGGAAATAAATAGAAAATGAGATTGGATACAGTGTGTTTGATCAAGAACTCTGTATTTATGTTTTCTGTTTATTCAGTTGCGTGGGGTGTCCTTGAGCCTCAGAAAAGCCAGAGAGAGGATTATAACCAGGGAGCTGCACTGTCAATAGGAAATAACCTGGGTCAGTCCCAGCCATGGGACAGCCCAGTGGGGCCATGGGGATGATGCTGAGGGCAGAACACCACCCTGTGGGAAGCAGTGTGGGCCCAGGTCCACAACCAGGTGTGAAATGGTGGGAGCTGCAGCCTGGAGCAGGACCAGGCCTAGTGCTGGCTCTGTGCAGCCCTGGTGGGAAAGGAGTGGCCCTGATTCATTGGTCTGCCTGGCAGCCTCCCCCTGGGCACAGCCATCCCTGGCTGCTGCCTTTCTGCATTGGTAGTGACCCCTGGCAGTCAAACAGAGAGCCTCCAGGGTTAGATAGATAGCCCAAGGGGGATGGTTCTCAATGGAGAAGAAGGGGAATTATTATTTTGACTAATTTGGGATATTCAAGGATTTAAGAAGGAGAGTAGAAAGGATTATGGTGTAAATTTATGTTGCTTAATGATTTTACAAGAATTTGATAACTGAAAAAAAATCAGTATGTCCAGCTTTCAGTAAGGTAGATGAACGATCATTAAAATGGTCACCAGCATGTGCCAGAAGGAAAATTCTGTACTGAAGCAGATTCCAATGTCATTTAATAAAAGCTCATGATTTTGAGAATCAGAAAGAGATGAAAGTGGGATAAAATGCAATAACAGTGTGACATCATGGACGAAGGGAGCAGAGTACTTCCCAGAGGAGGATTGTGGTAGAAAGGACAGATCTGTGTGGTTTCAGGTCAGTGCCTGTTAGGACCATTATGGGCCAGACAGAAATCTGTTCCAGTCACTTTCTGGAGGAGAGGAGTGATGAGCTCTCAGGTACCCCTGCAGAGGAACTTTGTGCCCCTCATTGCTTTGAAAAAATTGACTTCCCAGAAATGTAAGTCATTAAGTCTACTTTACAGTCAAAGAATTAAGACTACAGCTAAAAAAAAAAAAATATACCTGAAATACACTTTTATTGGTTCTCACAATCTGCCTCTAGGCAGGAGGTGGACAAAATCCATGGAGGCTCCTGAGAGCTTGTAAATGAAGTGTGCTCTCAGTCTTAACTTGTATTACTGCCCTGAGCTGGTCCAGTCACAGTTGGTGTGAGCTGGTGTGGCTTTTCTTCAGCAGACAGGTTGTGAGATTTAGTTGAAACTGGCCTTAGTTTGAAGGCTTTCTTTGAAGACTAGGACTTCCTGTGCACTCTTTCAGTAAGAAAAATGGTAAATGGTGTCTGGAATTCAAACTGGAAAGAATCTGGGCTCTGTGTCCTCCTTAGGCAAGGGACTCAAATTTGAATCTGCTTTCTCTTCAGATGATTTTCTTAACCAGGGAACTGCTGACTAGTCTGAGTTGGGCTCAGCTCACACTTTGAGATGAAGATGAATCATAACACAGCTAAAAATCAAGCCCAAAAAATCACAATGTTGGAAAGATAGGGTGGAGGAAAGAGCAAGTCTCTTAAGCTTCAGGGTGTGCTGGAAACATAGCTATCTCAATCTATTTGTTGAGTAATAGCTGGATTTTGTTTGTGTGGACCTAACACTGAGAACAACATGATGGGTTATGGACAAACAATATTCCATTAAATAGATATCATGATCTCTGGAATGATCAGATCCATCTTCACTGATGCAGACAACGTCAAAGAAATCTGTACCTGTGTTTCTGAAGCTATAGCTTTTTAACAGAACTAAGGACATTTAATAATATGTAATAAATGGTTAATAGTTTGGATGGTCAAGATAAAATATGGTTTGAGTGGCTTGTGAAACTAGGATTTCCTTATTTTAAGGGAATACAGTTGGTAAAATTAGCATAATATAAAAACTGGAAATCAATAGGGGCTATAGATCACAAGAGCATTTATGCCTCTGTGAAACTGATCTCTTTGAAGTGCCAGAGCACTCCTCTGCATTTATTATGCCTCTTTGTATAGATTCACTTGGTTGTTTTACTTCTTGGAAAATGATATGCACTCATTTTTATCTTAGCTTGTGACCTATTTGTTCATTTTATTGGACCACAATCATGTGTAACTTAACTATAAACCTGTTCTTATGTTTGTTTTTTTAAAATTTCATTAATCTTATATTGCATCAGCTGTTCAGTCCTGTAATTACCTTGCTTGCAACCAATTAAAGCCTTGAATATATCCATGTTAATGGTTTTACCACTCACAATCTTTTTAATTTTCATCCAAAGTTCCAGCTTTGTAAAATCTACTGATCTCTGTGATTGTCTTCTAACTAAAGCAAATATCTTCTTTTATCACATCTACGCTCTCATACAGATGACTTTTAATTATCCTCAAATACAAGGTGCTTATCTTTGTATCTTTCTTTATTTCGGTACAATGATATAAAAAGTGTTGACAGACTTAGTGATGTTTCTTTCTGTGCTACTCCTGCTGTAAAGTGTCATGAACAAAGTGGATAGATGAAGAACTCTTCCAATGTCTCTATAAAATCATCATTCTGCAAGACCTCACAAGGTTATCAATTTCTAAAACTGTTTAGCAGGATTACTGTGTCATATTTACTCAGGTGTAGCAAAGTAAATATTTCGGCTGAGGGCTAAAAACTTGTGGTTTTCTTTTTAATCCCTTTACTTTCTAAGTTGCTGTGTGTAGGCAAAACAATTGTTTTCCTCTATACAGTCTTTGCAGCCCAGCCACTTGGAATAATGAATGTCCTACTGATCTTGTATAAACCCTGACCCACTAGAACTTGTGAGCTCCTTCCTGGGCGCAGTCCTTACAAACCTTCATGAGGCACTGGGGGGCATTTGTGCTGCAAGATCCTCTTTTAAATTCTTGCTTGTTGAGTCTCTCTCTTGTCCTTCTGTGATTTCTTCCAGATATGAATTTTCTTTTTTCACTATCAAGGGCTCTCCTTACAGAGGGCTACATGTGACACTGTGTATAACAGCCAGGATGATAAAAAAACAAGACCAAAACAAGCAGCTTTCCTTTGTGCTACCCCTCTGCTGCCCTCATTGCAATGGTATAGTTTTGTGTGTGTTTATAAGGCAGGGAACAAATAGCTGCAAAGCCATCACCAAAAACTGTGCCACCACCCAAATCTTCTGATACCTAGAAACTCTCTTCTAATTTCTGACCTAAAGTTATTTATTCCTGATTTATTCTAATTTATTCTTCCAGCAACTTTTTATTTTCACTTAAACCGCACTTCTACCCAATGCTTTTATATAAACCATTTGTATTTCCTCCCAGTTACTTAATGATAGGTTAAACAAGTTGAGTAGAAGATGAGGACTAACTTGATTTTTAATGAAATATAAAGATAGTAGTGAACACAGATTTACCAAGCTTTTCATTCATAATTGCTACATTTATAAATGGGAAAAAACAAGGTAATCAACTCTATAGATCTTGATTTTAAAACATTCATGTGGATTGCATTTTTTCATATATGTGTTGTTTCTATGATGGAGTACAGAAGTTCATGCACATTAAGACAATATTTTTTTCCAGAAATATTTAGATATACCACACTCCAAGCCAACAGCAATATAGATGTTATTTCTTTTGCTAAAATATTCAATAATTTAACTCATGAAAGAAGCTTTTCTTAGCTAAGTATTGATTTCAAATTAAGGTCTTGTGTGTTTATCTCTCACTCAATGACAAAATGCTTTCAGTAGAAGGGGACCTTAAGGACGATATAATTCCAACCCTTCTGCCATGGGGCCACCTTATGCTAGACCAGGTTGTTCAGAGCCCCATCCATGTTTGCCTTGAACACTTCCAGGCTTGGGGCATTCACAGCTTCTCTGGGCAACCTGTTCCAATCTAAACCTACTCCCACATTTTAAAGTCCTTTCCTCTTGTCCCACCGGTATATGCCCTTGTAAAAAGTCTCCCAACTTTTTTGTAGGCCCCCTTCAGGCCACAATAAGATCTGGAAGGTGCTGTAAGGTCTGTCTGGAGCTTTCTCTTCTCCAGGTTGAGCAACCCAAACTCTCTCAACCTGTCTTCATACAAAATAATGCATTTAGGGTTATGTATAATTACATACACATATACAGAAATGTATATTAAAACGCTGCCATTTGGGCTTAATGTTAGGAATATTCTCTTCTCTCTAATGCTGTGAAAAAAGGGGGCAGCATGGGTGTTTCCTTTATTGTCCTCCTCAAGGATAGCCATAAATAAGACATTTATTATCTCTATTCTGTTATGGTTTCTCTCAACCTATGAATTCACCCTGTCATTGTTTGCCTATCTTTTGAATTCTAGACTGTCAGTTCCTCTGCTTTTTCTCCTTGTGCACTTTACCCTTCTCACTGATAATCATGCTTCTTCTTCAGACTGCTTCATACATTTTCCACTTATCTACTTTCCTATTGTAATATTTCCTGTGCTGATGCTGAGTAACGTCTATGATCCAGGATTTGTCTGTCACCACTCTTATCATAGGAGGTCATCACCTCTCCTTTTTTAAAGATTATATCTTCAAGTGAGTGTTGAAAAATTTAAGATGGAAAATTGTGTTGAATGTTTTATAGCATTGTTTATTACCTGAGAAATTCAGATTTTTTGTTAAATCTAGATAGCATCTAGTTTCTAGCTCACGCTATCCTTCTGATTATTCTCTCAAACATAAGGATCTAGCATTATCCCTAAATTCTCTACCAAAGGATGAAGCTCTGAATTCCTCCAAAGGCTGAGTTTTTTTAGAAACCAGGTTTTGATTGAGGTATATGTTCCTCCTAGATCGATAAAGTAAAAATGAAGAGATTTTTAGGCTTTTTCAGATTCTTTTAAATGTAGGACTCCTGTCAAAATTCTTATGCTCCATAGAGCATGGTTCTTGAAATATTCACAGTATCAAGGACAAAAGAACTGGTTAATATGTTGCTAAATGAGAAATTAATATCTTTTATGATATCTGAAGTACAGTAATTCCCTTGTATTTGTGGGAGTAGTTATGGAAACATAAGAAAAACTTCAAGGGTGTGGGCTCTTTCTACAACTTTGCTAGAATTTGTTACATTTTTATTCCTCTGAAATTGAAGGAAAGGGTAGCTGAGGGCTTGTAAAAGCCATTGAGACATGAACTGCTCTTCCACAAGTTCACACTAGAATTTCTGTCTTTTAAACTACTTTTTTTTTTTTTAATACAATGAGGATTTAATCTTATAGGATGTGCAAATGACAACATACCTTTCTGCTCTGATCATTAAAACTAAGCAAGTCCAATTTGTTTCCTCATCTTAGAAACTATGACGAACAAGATGCTTAACAGCTCAGCAAGTAAACAGATTGACCTGTTAACACAGCTTGTTGTAAATATCTCTTCCTGTGTGTTACTGGACCGTTTCCAGCCTTTTGACTCTCTAGAGAAATTGGAGGAGAAGGCTCATGAACTCATGCAGGAAAATAATCTTTTGGCTAGTAAGTACCTTATGTAAAATGTTTTTTTACAGAAAATCTCAGACTTTGTATTTGTTGTCTGTGTTTATTGATAAGGTAGGTAAAGGTTACACAGTTTCAAAGCATGCATTAAATCACATATAATACAGTCAACATAAAGCACATTTAAATGCTGTAATGCAAGCTGGAAAGACTAATTATATTGTTTTAACTGTGGAATGGCCAAATGAATGAATCCTTGGAGTCTCTTATTTCTATCAAAATGTTTAAAAGAATGGTCATAAATATATAAAGAAGAAAAAGATAAAAAAATGTGGAATACTGAGGAAACTTAAAAAGATGATAAGGTCATCTAGTTTACATCCTTTCAGAATTTATTTTTTATATTCTTGACTTTTCAAAAAGGAGGAAAGAAAGGGGATTTGTTAAGATTTATTCTTAAACCAACCCCTCAGAGAAATTAGCTTGTTCATTCAGAGTAAATAAGTTCTTAAGGAATTTATTTTCTTCCTTGGGATTACACTTTTTCTCTTTTTCCTGCATTATATGCTTATTGCTGTGAATCAATTAATTTTACAAAAGATTTTAAAAGGCAAGAATATTTTCTCTTAACATATGCACTTGTCTTGCAGAAAATGCTGTAGATTACATGTAGTTTCCAAAACAGAGGCCCCCTTAGGTCTGTAAAAAGTGTTCCACAACGTTTTCCCACTGTCTTTCTGGGATATTTTGTCCCCCTTATGCCTGTAAGTGTACAACAGAAGACATGCGAAAGCACTTGTAAAGAAGGAAACTGTTCAGTCTGGAATCTCGTGCTTGTTTTGCGATCTGCACAGTATCCTGGAAATTGCCACCCTCTATCAATATGAAACAAACAGGCTATACCTTAAGACAAGGAAAATTGCTCAGGAGTACTTCAGAGAAGGAAAACTGTTTGTCTCTTTAAGGAAAGAAACGGAGAGA
>VYZP01086532.1:0-11260 GCA_013400635.1 Hypocryptadius cinnamomeus | reverse complement strand
TCTATATTTATTTTTATATATAGTTTTTATTGCAATTGCAATAAATGTGAAGTTACTAGATCCAATTTAATTCATAGGCTTATTATTTAACCCTCAAGCAAACTGCATTGTAGCGCAGCTTTTGTGCTTACTCTTTTTCAGTGGCTGGCTGCAGGGCTTCAGCAGCAGGAAAACCAGTGCATAGTAGGCAATCAGGGTAACTGACATAGGAGAAGTAGTATTGTCAGACAGTTAAATCGGCCTCGCTTATTTCAGGTTAAAAAGTATAAACAACTGTGAGAAATTTTCAATAAATAGTTTATCTGAGGGAATGGATATTAATTTCATTTTGATATATACATATGTATGTATGTATGTATGTATAAATGGCTTGGATTATACAGTTCCGGTACCTAAGCACAACGTAAAGTGCATCGAATCTTGTAAAAAGGGATGACCTACTAAAGTTTCTTATACCAAGATTAATTTCAGCTAATCATGAAGAAAAATTGTCCAGACCTCTTTGCTTCCAAAATTGAACTTGCAGGTTTTCACAATGCATACTAATCATTACATTACCTTTAATAGAGACACCTCCTGTCTCCTGTCATTTATCAATAGCCCACTTGTAATGCAAATTTCTAACTAACAATACCCTATATTCCTCTGCTAAGTCTATCTGTGACTTATTGAACTACATGTTCTTTCTAAAAGAAAAGCTGCTGAACACTAACCTAAATCAGCTAACTAGTCAGATTTTACAACTGCTAAGGTTTTATTTCTATATCAACCAAATTTTTAAAGGAAAGTCCTGCAGGAAAAAAAAAACCAAAACCCACACAGTATGATGATTCTTGAATTCTGGAACTGGACCAATATCTCGCAATTTCAACAGTAGCCTTGCCACCTGGAAATGTCTTTTTTCATCAGTTATGTCCTACCCAACCAGAGATAATAAATATGAGTCCACTCTTTATAAGAGAGTGATGCTGAATGGTACTGTTTTACTTTCCCATGTCACTTCTTTTTTTTGTCCTTCCCCACCTTTTGTTTTATGTAACAGCTCTGCTTGTATGCTTACATTGTAAGATTTTCAGAACAGAAGTTATTTTCTGAATGATAGGACTATTATCTAAGACAGAGAGATTTGGCTTTCATATATTGCCATGATGCAAAAGGTAACTTGTTATTTACACAGGAAAAAAACCCCATAATTTTACTGTTCACCTGCTGTGGCAGAAGGAAAACTTTCCTATTTATTTCAATCTTCTTTAGGCTCATGGAAGTTTAGATTGAAATAGGGTGATATGATGTGCATCTGAACTCTTTGGCATATTATTCTCTGATCCAAAGTATCTGAAACTTCATGTCTGGATGCTGTGTGGCTTGCTAGCAGCTGAGGCCAGACTGTACCACACATGAAAGATTTCTAAAATAGCATCTAAGTGTTCATTATATTCCCTACTTAGTGACATGGCTAGCTGGTAGCAATTCCTCTCCTAGGATTTAATTTACATTCCTCCAAGAGCTAAGACTGTATTTGTTGTTCCTTACTAAAAGTAATTCATCCAAAGTTTGGCAATTTGCACTTTCCTGTAGCTGAATGCCAAATATCATTGTTGATCACAAGATATATTAAATGTACTAATTGTAAAAGCCTGTTTGTAAAAGTAGACATGCACATTTTCATGACAAATTTTGGCTTATGATTCCTCCACATACATTGTGACTGTAATGTTTCAACGTACGGATCTTGCAGCCTGCTGTACATAGCTCACTCAGCTCCTTAGTACAGCCAAAAGGATCTCATGCCTTTCCATGAGCATTGTGCTCACCCTCAAAGCTGTGTCATGTCAGCACAGGCAGATTTAGTGCTGCCTGAGGAAAGGCTCTATTGCCCTCACCTGAAAGATACCTTCCCACTTTACTGCATGAATATAAAAGTTCAAGTTCCACAGGCATTAGAAAATATAATTTTATGTTCCTTGTGCTTAGACAGGGATGCCAGCATGTTGACCTGAGACAAGAGCTAATTCCCAGCCTGTGACAAAATTTCAGGAACTTCCCAGCCTTTTCTATTAGGCAGATTTAGGGGGTGCCCTGCTCAGTACTGCATTTCGGATCTCTTTTAATGTTGCTACCTCCCATGCATCTAACTTTAGATTTTGCATGTCATTTTGGGAGTAAGTCAAGAACTGCTTTCAGAGAGCTGCAGTTCTCCTTACTGCATTTAACTGGTTGGTTTGGGCTGAAATTGTTGCTAACCCAAGCCCCTGCAAGCCTCTGTCAAGTCTCTAATCATCCTGGAATTATTGCTGCAGTGTGTGGATGAACACACCTCTTCCAAAGCCTCTATCAACTAAATATGTCAACTATTCTCACAGACAATCAGATATTTGAGTTGTTTGAATGTTGTTATAATTAATCCAGATTTCCAAGGAACTATGAATTTCTATGCATTGTTTCTACTTTATATGTTTTTTCTCTTATTAACTGCTGAAACCGTGCCAAAAGTAGGAGATAAAGCAGATGATCAGAGATGCAATTTCAGATTATACTATCTGATTTAGAGTGTTCTAAAATACAGCACAATACTTTTAATACTAGTGTTTTCATCAGTACATGGACTTTCATTTCAATGTAACTGAAAAGCAGTTTCATTTAACAACTGGTCAAGATCTACTTTTTTGTGCTATTTTAAATTGCTGGATTTTTTTTCTTAAGAGAGTATCTGAAAAGGTAAAACAGCAATTGTTAAAGAAAAAGAGCAATTTTACTGAAATATATCCTATTAAATAATTTATTTGCATGTAAATGCAGAACTACATTTAACAACAGAAACAATTTACAAGTGGCTATTCAGGCATTTTAAAAAATACATTAGTGTGGTTTCCCCAGATGACACTGTACATATCAAAAAGAACGCTCTGAAGGCATTCAGAAATTCTATTAGCAATACTTTCAATAGTTGGAACATGAGCGTGTATGTGTAGCCTACATATCTTCAATGAAAAGCTATGTGTTATCTTGTATTCAGGGCTGCTAGTTCAATAACCAAATAAACTAAGGAAAATTACATTAAAATGAGTTAATGATACTCAAAACTTTTCTTGTTCCCAATTGCCTCTTGGTTCAATGGCTTCTATCTCAACAATTTTTTTTCTTCATATTACTCCAAAATTAGTCTAATATTGGGGGTGCCTAGGCAGCATCCATTTTCAAGGCTGAATTCTTTCTTCCCTCCATTTCAAAAATCTAACTTTTCATTTATGACCCAATATCATTTAAATTTATTTCTCTGCTGATCCAAGCTTCAGCACAAGAAGAGCAGAAGATCAAAGAAGTTGCTGAGAATTCTACATCTCTAATAATTGCAATTTGGGGGGTTAATTCAAGCTAGTGAGTTTCCTGGATCTGGCACCCCACCACATGTGATATCTATCTGCTGGCAGAAGCAGTCTTTGCCTGGGAACATTATTTTCCCATTAGAGGTTAGGCCACATTTGGTGAACACCTGAAGCAAAGTTTCTAATATCATTATCCCTGAAAGAAGTCTCATTTTTTTGTACCTAAATCCTTTTTTAACCAAATGACTGTTAGGAGCAATCAAGAGATTTTTCTCAGTATTGCATTGCAGCCCAAAACCAAAATGCTAATGTAGACAGAGCCTTAATATTCTGATTTTTATTACTTTGATTGGTATTTCCACTGTGCTTTCTTCTCCCTGAGTTAGCTGGGTACTGCTCTGTGATCCAGGCATTCCTCCTTTATCCATGTCTCTGAGGCAATGAATCTTGTATTGTTTACAGCAAAATGAAAGAAATTCAAAAAAAAGGTAAAGAAACTTCAGTTAAGTGTGAAATACATCCCCTTAAGCAAAAGAAGGTTTTGAACGCAGGCCTCCCACCTTCAAAAGTGGGTAAACTCATCCCACCCAAATATTATCTTCACTGGTAGCTTTTTTTGAACTAGGTACATGCCCTAGCCCTCCTTGTCTTGCAGAGAACTCTAGTGACCAGGCTAAGGACTGCAGAATAACGTAAATCTTTCCATTCAATCCCAACCAGGTACTCAACAGAGGAGCTAAATGCAAGTTACCTCCTCTGCAGTGCCCAGCAGCCTCCTTGGGCAGCCCTGTGCCCAGTGCTCTGTGCTGGTGCATCCCAGCTGGCAGTGCCTGCCTCTCTCCGTGCACTGCAGGGTTTGCCACCTAACGTATTGCCAAGCTGTTTTTTCTTAAAGACAAATAAATGTATGCAGGACTTTTTAAGTTACAAAACATCACAGTTTATAGCTATGGGAGCTTACATTTTAAGAAAAAACAGTTCATAAAGACAGGAAGTACTTGAAATCTACAGGAGGTGAACACTAGAAGTTTATTTAATATTATTGACTTCCTTATGTTTCAGGAGTGAAAAGACAGTAAATCACTGGAGTAACATAGCATCTCTGCAGGTCACACTACCTGATCAAAAAGACTGAATAAGAACACAGAAAAATTGATTCAAGAAATATTTCAGACCTCACAGTCCTGCTAACAACTAATACCAGGAAGCCAACTCCTAACGTCTTCATTCACTTTTTTGTCAGGTAAGAAATACAAATGGAAGCAAAAGGAATATATTCTAGAGTGAAGGGAGAAAAAAGCTGGGAAGGTAGTTGGAGGAAGAATAGGTATTAGGAAAAAAAAATAGCAGAAAAAAAGGAATACCACGTTCATTCGATGTCACGATTTATAAGATGCGGTATAACTCCCAATACAGCAGTTACTTGGGTTTATAAATACATTAGAGAGGCAGGTAGGGTAATGAACAGTTCTTATGTATTCTGTTGTAAATACAGAACCCAAATGCCATTAGTGTTGACACACTTTGGGAGATAGAAAGACAAAAGAAAATTTACAAATGTATAGATGCTTACAAAGATATTTGTCACAGCAGAAACAAAAGTGTTTGCTCTTAAATGATTCTAGAACTCCACAATAGTTGTGCTTTAACAATAGTTGTCATAGATTTGCTTTAGTTGTCACCTTCTGCATAAATCAAGGGGAAACTAGGGCAAGATGTACTAACAAGCATGTAATTGCCATTGTTATCTATAAGATAAAGCCACCTCCGTTTGTGACTTAGCTTTACAAAATCTGCCAGGTTGGATCAGACCATTAACCTGTTCTACTCAGCAACCTGTCTCACTGTGGTTAGCACCAGATGATTTACAAAGGACCAAGTTCCAGCATAGACAAATACAGGATAAATTGCTGGTAGGACATTTCTTCATGCCTCCTCTGGCTTAATGACTCGTTTGTGTCTTGGAGCATAAGTTTTAAATACCATGTATATTAGGTAGGATAAAAAATATTCTTGTAAGTGTACATTTGAAATTTTTTGCACAATGAAACATCAATATTCTGAAATGTGAATTGGATTTGAAGCTGGAGTTAAGCCCTGAATATTGTTTTTCTTGCAAGTTTCAGTTTAGACACTCTACATTCTGAGCTATAATTGTTGTTAATGTGTGTTTCCTAAATGCCTGTAATATTTCATGAAACATCTGAGAAATAACACTTCTTCATCTTGGTTCCTTGGAGTCTCAGACTGATTCCTGCAGCCTTGAAAGCACAATTTTTGTGTTGCTACAAAGAAATACATTGGAGATCCAAGCTGGGTGTGAATATTTTAGAGTTCCAGCTGAAGGAACTACCACAAAAGGGCAGCAGATTGCCTTCTGAGTTAGAGATATACTTTTGAGTCACCATCAGCTTAATTCAGAGGCAAAGAGAAATAGGTAAAACATTTAGATAGGTTTTGTAAATATGAGGAAAAAAGTAGAAAGCTATAATTAACCTACTTAGTTATTCATCAGTTTATGTCCTTTCTGCAGGCAATGTCAGCTTAAATATTCACAATCCTGTCTTGTATTCTAGCCTGGTTTTCAACACTGAAATATCTGTCTTCCTCCTCCTCCCAGTGTTCCAGCTCATAAATTTGATCACACTAAATTGAAATGGGAAAGTGATGTGAACTGCAGAAAAAAAAATAAATTAAAAAAGCTACCTAGGTTACTATTTTTTTAGATAGGTCAACTCCATAGCATGAAGTTTTTCTAAACACTGAATATTATATTTATAGTTCTTCTCAGATTTAAATGTAGACTTTATTCCAGACACTTGCATAGAGCTAATAATCCTAGTTCACTCATAACTATGACTTTACACCAGCTAATAATAAGAAATCATTTTTATATGGTTAAATCCAGGGCCGATTATTTAGGCTTATCAAAATATAAAATATTCATAGAGCTACAGTGTAAGTACTTTATACCCTCAATTTTGCCGTATGACCAGAATTCCAAACGAAATTAATTCATTTACGTCAAACCACGTATATCCAGGGCATGGCATAATCCAAAATGTGTTTTAAGATTGCAATTTTAAAGAAAAATTTGAATTTTGTGAGGACCAAGTGGCTTCTTCTTGTGATCTGGGCAAGGCACTTTTGCTTCACCAAACCCATTTCCTTCTCACCTACAGTGAGAGTTCTGATGAATATGAACCTTGCTAACCATCTGAGGCTTGCTGCCAGCTCTGAGATGTCAGTATACCCACAACAGCAGAAAGGGTTACGAGCCAGCCAGAAAACCAGGATGGTTAAAAAGCATGTCTCACCAAAGCACCAATCAGGACACGCAGCTTCAATTAACCTGGTAGCAGTGGAGGTCTTTTGTCCCCCATCTCTGGGCTGGTCAAGGCTGTGGGGAGCAGGAGACCAGCCCTGTTTCAGCACGAGTGAGCAGGGACTGATGACCCTGGGGGGCTGACATGGGGTCCTGGGCTGTGGGCAAGGTGGGGGTGAAGCCACAGGTAAGCAGGACAGGGACAGGTAGGTCCTTAGTGCCCTCAAAACCCCAACAGGAGACACCAGGAGTATGTTCAGAGCAAGTCCCAACACAGTAAATATCTCACAATCTGTGTTGCACACGGAGATTATCTGCTTTTTCCCATGGAAAGAATAATTAACATTAAAGCCGGTCAGAAAATCTGGAGAAAATGTTTTATTTTTGAATTTTTTTGCTTCCTCGGAATGAAAATTTTGTGCTAAAATAGTACAATTGTGATGAAATCCTATTGGAAATCTGCCACCAGACAAGCTTTGAAACTTTTCTTGGTGTCCTGCCAGCTCATCTCTGTGGTTCCTCAATAAAGCACCTGCCGGGTGCCATTACCACTAGTTCTTGGTATTCCACGAGCAGCAGGACCAGCAGGACAGGCAGACAAGTGGATGTTCCTAGTGCCAAAACCCCATACTATTTCCAAGCAAAACCAAAATTTCTGGGTTTTGATCTAAGCCAGAGTGAGAACAGTTTTCTAAACAACTAAATATGCCGAAAAGAGGAATGATCTTTTTTTCCCCCCTTCCAGCTCTATTTCAATGTATTCAACAAATTGAAGAATGAAGGAGTTCGGCAGCAGAACTTTTTTGTTCATTGAAGACTTAAAAAGACATGAAGAGTTTTGTGTTCTGGTTTGGAGGAGTTGTATTAATATGCAATTCTTTGTTATCATTTGGACATTTTTTAAAACAAATCTTACTTTTATTTATCGTTCACATGAAGAGCAATATAAATTTTCAGACAGATGAGTTGCAATTGATCTAATCTCTCAATTAGATCTACAAATCATCTGATGGGATGTCATGTAAGACATTTTATTAGTGCAGCTGAAGAAAGTAGGGATTAATAAAATCTTGTCACATGGAGAAGAGACTGACTCATTGAGGGGAGGGAGGAGAAAGAAAAATGAGTATGTTTAAGTATACAGTCTGAGTATGTAGTTTATCAGCAGAGCTCCTGAGTAGAGCTTGAGGTCACTTACAAATTCTACTAAAGGGGGAAGTCTAAGACAAAGAGTGTAAATCTCCTGGTGACATCTGGCGATGACGGCAAGCTGAGTGATAGCCTTTATACTGCAGAGAATCAGAAGATTCAGAGTAAGGAAAACACTGTCTGTCTTTAATGCTCTATAGTCTAAAAATTCTACTTTAGAGAACGAAATGCAAAGTCACCCACTTAATAATGAAAATGTCTGCTCTGAAGTGGAATTTATCCATTGGAAGTGATAAAGGAGAATGGTATTCTGTGGCATTAGGTAATCATCGAATAACGATGATTCAACAGCACGGGGTAATGCTAAAAACCAAGTCAAGAATGTATCAATTGATCTGATACTGTGAAGATGGAGAACTATTAATGTCATTGTAAAAAGCTCATGTGGGAGGGTGAGTAAAATCCCTATCACCTGTACTCAGAACACAGGAGATCATGCTAAAGCAAGCACAGAGAAAGAGAGCAAAGGAACTGAGATACTATCACACCAAGTGCAAATAACAGCTCCTTATAATAATCTAGGGAAGTGTAGGACAGTGCTGCTCTCTGCATACAGCAGGAGGTAATAATCACTGCTGCAAAGAAAGAACTGTTTGACTACAGAAGATGAAATAAAAAGTGAAGGGGTCTAGCTTCACCATATACATAGTGAATATTTAAAATCACTGAAAGAAAAAGTGAGGAAACATCAACTGCAAGTAGAATAGTGTGGCATAGCAAAACTGGCAGTAGACTGGGGGCTTGGGGAGTTGCTTGCTTTTTCTAATTTTAAACTTTTAATGTGAAGATTTTTTTTTATAACTTTAGAAAATGGATGATACTTTAAAGTTTCCTGCAGTAGGAACACTAGAAAGTCACTTCTAGTTAAATTTAGGATAACATTCAATTATATTCAAGGTCCCAATCTTGTTGATGAGCAGAGGTAGGATGGGTAGAAATAACCTCTACCAAAAGCATGTCACTCATCAATAATCAGTCAGACTGCACTTAATTGAGATGAAATGCATCCAAATAACCATTTTATCTTTTGGATTACAATGAAAAAGGAAGATAGACATTTTTGTGGACACTGGTTGCAATTAAACCATTTCTTTTTTACTTTTTATTTTTTGAAATTTATTTTGAGTTTGAAAGGTTTGACAGTTAGAACATTAAAGAGAGTATATGGATGACTTCTGGTTATGCCCTAGAAGAAAGAGTTGCACTAGTATGAGAAAGACTGTATTTTATTAGTGTAATAAGGGCTGTACAAACAACACAATAGAGTTAGACTGTTACCAATATCACTGTCAGCCTCATCATTCCAAATTCAACATAATTCTTTAATAACAGAGATAAAAAGAAGAGAAAATAAGGGCCCCATAATTTTTAAGGTAGCAAAGGCCTTAATCAACAATTTGCTTCATTAAACACAGAATGCATCTCAGCCTGACAGAAACTCAAATCTGATTAAAAACAGGACAAGTGGTAAATTAGATATGCTTGTCAAGGAAAAAATCAACTGAAAGTATAATTCTCAATCCTTTTGTATGCATCAGTGGGGTACTAATATAATTGTGCAGAAGCCACTTGACTATGTTCAAGTTAAATGAACTCAAACTGGGAAGATGTTGTGGATGGAGTGACACAGTTCACTCATAACAGAAAAGTTGAGAGAGAGGCCACTATTAAGTGGATTTTTTAATTATGGGAGAGAAGATGGAACAGTAGAGCCTCCAAACCTGCTATTCAATGATGATATAGTACAGAAAGTCTGCTGTTAGGTAACAACACAAACTCAGACAGATTCACAAACATTTAGGATAAATTTGTGTTAGAGTTTCCTATAGTCACATCCGAATAATTTTAAGTTAAAATTTCTCATCACATAAGATCTTTTAAACATAAATTTGTTGTTGTGGTATTTGCACAGATATTTTCCTACAGCCCTGTGGGAGAGGCAGCACATTACAGAAGCCATACTGGAAGAGTTAAAAAAAAAAAGAAAAAGGGATTTAACTATTTCATTGGAAACCTTAGAATTATACATAGTCATAGGAAGCCCAGAAACTATAAATTAAATCTAAATTTTGTTGTGGGATATTTGTTTGATCATGTCACTCACAGAAAGTTTTTCTCAGCCACATAACAGAGTAATAGGCCATCTTGCTTTCCATTCACAAAGTGATTCTTCTCCCAGATTTCAACTCTCTCCAAGACATTGCTAGACTCAGCTCTCAAGCTTTTTCTTCTAAACCAACCTGATGCTTAAAATTTTCTGTAACAGAAGCTCCTAAGCATTCTTTGCAAAACGCAAAGATCTGGCAGAAACTTCACATTACATAACCAAATGATTTATTTAGTTATGTGGCAGATTCATTGGTACTCAGTGCTGAAATGCTTGTGTATCATTCATTGTCTCATCTCAGAGCAAGACAAATATAATACCTTCCAATTAATTAAAAGAGAGGCATGTAGATCTTACTATTAACACATATAAAATACTTTAATATTCCCCACAATCTCATATTCTCCACACCTTTTCAATAATGCAATGTTCTGGCTGAGTGGAGAAAATATTCTCCAGTCAGCCACCTTATTCACAGACTATATACTTTCTTAAGAGAATAAGAAAGAATTATTAAGAAAAATTCTTAAGAATTATTTTCTGGGAATTTCAACAGTATTTCAACTATGTATGCAGTAGAACAAATAGAAATAAAGATAAAACATAAGATCATAAGTTAAGGCCTGAAGTGTTTTGGGAAAAAGTATAGCAAAGCCTCTTCAATACTTCTCCTAGGGGGAGATATTTTGGAGACAGGAGTAGAGAGGAGATCGTGCACTGTGTCAATGGACAGGCACCCATTTTTCTAGCTTCCTTTTTCCTGCTTGACAATCCTATGCCTGCAACCCATTTAAAAATTTTTGCAATAGAGACCCAGGTAAAGAGACTAAATTCAAGAGAAGGGTTGAAGCAGCAGATTTTATTTTCTTCTGAATGGCCAAGGAACAAAAGTTCTGAAAAATTTGGCATGTATTTTTTTTTCTAGCAGAAATATTTAAAAGCCAAAGATAAACTATATTATTACTGTCAAAAATCAGAAAACTGATCCCACAGCCATATATAAATTAAATTATTCTTGCTACTGGGTAATATATAAAATTCACAGTAATTACATGGGAGACCAGACTCTACCTACCAAGAGTTTATTTATTTCAGCATTTCCACCTTCCATCTAGAAGCAGTACCCGCTGCTTGATTTTTTTTTCATTTGAATGACAGTGGTGGTGCAAAGAGCTCCAGAGACTTCTCATGTCATCTTCAGGAGAATGCTGCTTCAAGTGAACTCCCTCAGGAAAGAGTTTTCACTAACAAAGTTGCTGAAACCATGTCTTGAGATGGTGATTTTATTTTTAA
>VYZP01086521.1:0-24831 GCA_013400635.1 Hypocryptadius cinnamomeus | reverse complement strand
ATTATGCTAAATGCTGTGAAAAGGTGATAAAAGTTAGGAGTTTTTTAAAGCCACTGTTGTATGAATTGCCAGAAGCAGCTAACAAATTGAACCTGCAAAAGAATGTGAAAATAGCACAAAGGATACTGTCACTTAGAGTGGCTAACTATAGCAAGTGGCATGACAGTATATCTCATGTTTGGCCTAGCAGCCTCCCTGAGTGCTCTCTAGCGCTAAAGCTGCATCTCTGTCCAGCTTATGCTGTAAAGGGCACTCACGGGGCTGGTAAGTGATGAAACAAATCTTTGAGTTAATTACATATGGAAAAAATGTTCCTGAATATTTGTAGTTATTGAAGCCTGTCATCCAACAGATTATTTTTTTAATTTAAAAACTGAAAATTTATGTACATTTCCCCCACATCTGAACTCTCATAATTCTCCTTTTCCTCCTAAATCACAGCTAATTCCAACTATGCCCATGGTGACTGACTTGCCACATGAAAATACTGAATGACTAAGCTGCAAACCACAAAAGAAATATCAGTTGAGTTCAGACTTAAGCCTTTTTCTCATCAGAGACACTAATTTTATCTCTCTCATTTCCCTGCCATCATTTTTCATTAAAGTTTTGGGACTAGAATAACTCATTAAATATGATTGAAATTAAACTTTAGATTTAAAATCTACTGCAATGAAGGGAAGTAACAGACAGAGAAATCTCATAATAATCTTTCTTTTGGAAAACAACCTAGAATATTCTTTTTCCTGCATGCCCAGAAGGAATAAATTCCATTTTCTTTTTTTGGCAGGAAATCTGAAGTGCCGGAACACATTGCTGTTGAAAAGCCATGAAATTGATTCTCAATCAGCTCTTCTGCTGGAACATTTTAGCTATAGTCCTGGTGTTTAAAAAGTCATCAGAAGGATATGTTTTGGCACTAAGTCAGGTGGACATGATGGCATAAAACGGCATTGCCTGACTTTTTCAGGATTAATACAATTGCACAACTTTTCACAGAAGAAATGCCTCATTGCCCATCATATTTGTTTAAATTTCAGTAGAATGTAACTAGTATCAACACTAGTCTATACAAATGGCTTCAAAAATCCTGTTTACAGTACAGTACTTGGGATGATTACTAGGATTGACATTTCAATATTCAGTATCTGGTATGAAAGCTATGTGGGGCCTCAAAAATCAGGATTTCTGCCTCAGTACTGTTGTCTCTCTCTCATAGATGGCCTGAAAGAAAGCAGTGTGCTTTCATTCTTGACATCAGTCTCTAGGCAACAAAGAGCCGAATTATGGCTACTGAATAACATTATCATAAAAGGCTTAAATTTTAGGAATCACATAAGTACTGTATGTATATATACAGGTAGATCATCTGTACTCACAATACATAGATGTATATATATATGAGTATGCACACATGTGTAAAATGTGTGTGTATATATATGGACAGATACGTACATATAGGTACAATATGTATATTATAGGCATAACATGCATAAACCAGAATAGATATTTCATGTGGCTCCCGTCATATGGGTACATATAGAGAGAGATTTATGTGCATGACTGTGTTCATATGTGTGTGTGTATATATATATCTATCTGTATATATATATATATATAAATATATATATATATATATATACGCACCTATATTTGCATGCAAATATACTTTTAGATGACTGTTAAGTGCACCATGCTTGGAGTACATAGATTCAGATATCAAAGAAACATTATATAGTCCTGTGGTTTTTGGCCAAGCCGTTGCAGATTGAAGTCTAATCTGGTTCAACGTCTTGCAATGTCCATATCATATGACTTCTAAAATATCAGAGAGTGTTTTGAGTCATATTTTCCCTGCTATATATGAACAGGGTTGTAAATAGGAGCAAAGGCAGGAATCCTGGCACTGGTAGGTGATCATATCCTGGCTTGAAGTCAGAGCACATCCAGCATGGCCTAAAGTTTGTTTTTTTCTTTGGGGGTACAAGGGGATCAACTAGGAGATGCCATCCATCACATTTAAGAACTCTGAGGGTTTTCTGACTTTTCCTCCACTTGAAAAGGCAAACATTTCTCCTCCTTGACTGTAATCACCCAATTTAGCTAAAATAAATTTTCCTTCACAAGAGGGTAAGTGGGAGAGTTGGTGCTTTGCATGGACTGAGTCACCGCTCTTGTGGAGAAATCCCACATGAAATATTCAAGGAAATAGGAAACACGAAAGAGAACAGTCAGGAAAGCATGCTCTTTATGGACATCTATAGATGAAAGCAACACTTTTTCTACTCCCCAGTATTCAGGGAAGCTATATCTATCTTTAACAAACTCTTTTATTTCCAAATAAAACAGTAACAGTTTCATTCTCAGTTTCCACAAAATCATCTATCCTTCCATATTCTTGCCCTTTCGCTACGGCACAAGAAGATAAGGCAGTAAAGCCTGTACTGAGGACCAAGAAATTACATCTGTTTCAAGCTAAATATTAAAACGGTTCCTAGGCAGCCTAATAGACAAGAGGGATAAGTCTGCCATCATTCTCCAACTATTAATCTGAAGGGCATTCTGTCAAAACATCCTTAAATTATTTTTAACTTGTTTTACAGAAAGGTGGAGAATCTTTCATGAGTTCCATCAAAACTTTCATGTTCCTTCAGAATGCATCCAGCTTCATGAGGAGCATCTCTGCATGGGCTCCTTAAATATGTTCAGAGTTCACACGAGAGGCCAAGCCAAGAGAACCAGTGCAGTGTGCACTAGTTACTAAAATTATCAGAGAGATTACTCTGTCCAAATTAAGGGTCAAATGAGACCATATGCTGCAGTCAATAATGTGGATTTTTATTTAACTGTAAATGTGACATAGAGTGAGAGAGATAGAAAAAATAGGAAAAGAGAGTGGGAGGAGAAAATGAGAGTGACAGAGAGACAGATTAAATAGAAAAAATATCACCACCACATGAATCCTGACAGCATCCCATTGGTCCTCTTCTTCTGGTCTTCTTGGTGGTGAGGGTCCTAGTCTTGATCCGTTGGGAGTGGCAGAAGCCCATGAAACACAGAGTCCACTGGATTTATATTTGCTCAGGTGCAGGTGGGAATGCCCAGGTACTTCTCCTAGGACAGAAAATTTTATACTGGATGATGTAATACTTTGGATCATGGGACACTTTGGGAGTCTTTGACAGTTATGACATCTTCTAAGACGACTCTAACATCAGCGAAGTGCAGTCTGTTCTGGACCATTATGGCCCATCAGCAGAGATGAATACTGTTGGGCTACATGTGAACATGCCAGTACTTTTTCAGAGGTGAGTTTTCATGGCTGAGCCACTTGTATAAGGACCTTGGCATGATAAAAAGCACTATCCAATTTCATTGGATTTGCCTCTTATCAGCCTGTTCCCTTATCTTGCACAACATCCAACTGTAGCCTGTGGTGGTGGGCGATTAAGTGGTCCATTGTTTGAGAAATTAACCAGTGACAGTCCAGTCTCTCACCTAATGAATATACAAAATGGGGAACAGGAAAGTGCTACAGAGCCAAGGGTAAAACAAATATGTAATTATTTACAGAGAGCAGATCAACCCAATTAGACAAGCCAAAGGGATCTCTCCAGCCTGGACTTTTGATCATTCTGCTGGGAAATAAAAGACTACTCTAACTTCCACTCTGCCTGGAAACAAGTGTGAAGCCTCCATATGTGAAGGTGGGATCCGTTTTCCCAGCCAGACTACATGTGCCAACACAGGTCATCCCTCAAACTCTCATCAACTGACTATTTAGGACTTACTAGGTAAAATCAAAAGCTTAAAGTGCTACCTGAAAACCAGGAGGCAACAATCCTAATCAGAAAACAATAGGACTAAAATAGCAACAGGAATATCAAGTTTTGTTACCATGGTAAGGGCAGGAGGGCTGTCTTCAGGACTCAGGGCCAGCTCAGAGCTGGAGCAGCTGAGGCAGCCCCCATCCCATTGGGAATGCTTGGCCATAACCCAGCCTGGCCTATGGCAGCTGCTTTTCAGCTGGGACTCTAATGGCTGATCTACAGCCCCCACCACAGCCCTGCCCTGGCCAGCCTGCAAGCCCATGGCTTGGCTTCAGCCCATCCCAAATATGCCTCTTTAACTAAAAACCAAACCATGACACCACTACACCCACTTCCCCCACTTCTATACACTGCTCATGCAGGGCATGGGGGACACAAAGACTGGGGCCCTCAGACAGGGCTGCTTCAGATGGTGGGCAATGGCTAAAAGCTGCTGTATTTGATTTTCACTTGTAATTCAGTGGGCCTGTGCCCTGAAGAGCTGCCAGGCTGGTGCTGTTTAGCTCCTTGCTAAGGCACAGTGTATTTGTGTCATTTGTACATGGCTTATGTTGCAAGGTGACAAATCTGCACAGAACCACTACACCCTCTCAAATAAACAATCAAAGAAGCACTGGTAAGTCATGAGGCCAGATCCACTGGATGCAAAGTGACTTGTTAATTGCTTCCATGACTGTTAGCAAGAGCCACAACCACTTAGCAGAGCTAAGCAGCACCCGGTGAGGGCTGCTTGTGGCAGTGTGTATGGCAGGGACCTCAGCAGCCACTCTCAGGGCGTGAGCTCTCAGGGTGCCCAGAGCTGCTCAGAGCAGCAAAGTCTCAGCTTTGTTGGGAGCATTATCTGCCCCAAACAGGGCAGAGCCCAGGAGCAGGAAAAGATTCCTCAGGTTTTTTGGACACCTAAGGATGCATGGTTATTTGCATTAAATTAGAGAAAAGGAAATGGCCTGTGATGAACACATACTGCATCAAAACAGGGATTGCATCCTGATGGGTACATTTAGTTGAGACAGTAATGAGAAAAATGAAAAGCACAAAATCGTAAAAAAAAAAAAGGTTTTTTATTATGATCATATTCTTACTTGATATTCTAAAATTTATACCTATGAAATATACTTCTTTTAAAGACCATCATTATAAAAGCCAGAATGCTCCTTGACTCTTGATGTCTTTAGTCTCTGAGTTATTATTATGCTGGTTTTTCAGGGTCAACTGTGTCCTGAGTGTCACCTGCTTCCCTTCAGCATCAATGAAGACATTTCCTTTGTTTGCTATGGAGATCCCATTGTGGCTCAGAAGGTAAATAAATCACTGTTCATAACTATTATTTGGCTGAAAGATGAGGAAAACCTAGAGCTGTGTAAATCCCCTCCCCGCAGTCTTGCCTTGTTCCCTTCTGCCATCTTGTGGCCTTAACAGCTAAATTCTACTCTAGTTAAAGCCCTTGTCCCAGTCTGACATGCAGTGAAGCACCAAGCCATTCCCCATCCCACATTTATGAGCTTATTACCTCTTGATGTTCAGAGTCACCTTTCGTTACTGCCCTGGGAAGTGTGGAATCACTCTCTGTGAAGGTATTTAAAAGACATGTAGATGTGGTACTTAGTGACATGGCTTAGTGGTGAACTTGGCAATGTTAAGTTAATGGCTGAACTGGGGATCTTAAAAGGTTTTTTCTAACCTAAATGATTCTATGATTATAAGTTAGAACACGGTAACAGGTGCTCTATCCATTTCCAGTATTTGGTGACAAGTCTGAAATAAATGTTCCTGTCAACAGGTTGGAAGATGTTCAGACTGACAACAGAAGACTAGATTGGATTAGAAATATGTTTTATGGGCAATGTACCAAACCAGAAATTAAAACTTGTCTAGAATAACTGATTTTTTCTTACTGCAATTTTTTCTAAAGGGAATGATAAACTGATATATAGGTGGAAGGGATAATGTCTAGCAAGGAGAAACCAGGAGTAGCCACAGGCAGACTTGGAAACACTGAATAAGGATCAGCAGTGATAGAAAAGAGCTGTGGTGCAAGACAGGAGCAGAGTCTACCCAAGGCTTCACAGCAAGTAGGAAAAAATTGAATTTCCTGTTTCCAATATGAGGACAGGACACAGTTGTCATGCAGAACAAAAAGGCAGATAGTGGAGCAGCAACAAAGAGCTCTGTCCCACTTCCAGAGGAGAGTCTTTCAAGTACACCAGACACCACAGTAATGCCTGGGACTGTACAATAATGTGCCCAGCCATGCAGAGAGGCTGCCTCTCCTCAAACACACCATAGCTACGACTCCATGTGCTGGTTCCAGCTCAGCTACAAAAAGTATTTAACATCAGCAGAAGATATGTCTCTACAAACAGTTTATTGCATCCAGCAGTGTGCAATCTCACACACCAGTCTGCTTTACCCCAGCATTTGAGATCCCTGGAGAGCATTTGGCATCAGATCCACACATCCTGCTTACCTGTTAGCAGTGGGAGCTTGCACCAGCCACACAGGCCCGTGCCAGCAAAAGTTATTGAAGAAATCCTTTTCCTTTAGAGGGCAGGCAAACACTGAGCACAACTCATGTCTTTAGGGTCTGGATTCATGCACACAGTGCACTGAAACCAGGAATATATAAGTTGAATGCTTTTAAGATTACCATTCTGGTGAGAAAAATGCAGAGAAGAGAAAATCCCTAAATTCTTTGCAGTGAATTTAGTAACTCCAACATTTACACTCATCCTATGTGATAGCATGTCTATCAGAAGAAAATGTTGCTAATATTATAAAATGAGGCATCTAGAAATTACGAAAAGCCAGCACTGAATCATAATAACAGAGTTATGAGTAATGTGATGGCATATTTACTTCTGAGCAATGTCCAAGGCAATCGTCATTCAGGCCCCTTATGACAATAGGAAGCTGTTCCTTAGATCAGTCTTCCCTTGTTTTTTCTGTAAGGCAAGGACTGTTCAATATTTAGAAATATTTCTGCAGACCAACAAACCCACAGCAGCTTTAATTTATAAAAGCAATTAATGGTCATTAAGTATTTTATTTTTAGCCCTGTTTCTGTGGACAGATGTATTTTTTTTAATAAATTGTCTTCATGGATTATGATCTAATATTTTCTCATATTTTACAGCCTTCCAGACTGATTGAACTTCAGGCTAAAAGGCAGTTTCATAGATTACTCTTACTTCACACTACAGCATGAGGTAAAATGATGTGATGATGTAAGTAAATGGGTCTTCCTTTATCTCTGTCCCAAAGTGGTGCTAAGCTAATGAATTAATTGAAGTTTTCTGCAAGTAAGTAGTCCCCAGTCTCACACTCTTCTTAACATGTAATGTTGTGTGAATTCAGCCACAGAACCACGGAGCAATTCAGGGTGGAAGGTACCTTATGAAGTCTCTAGTCTGACCTCCTGCTCAAAGCTGGTTTATACAAATGTTAACGTGAACTACAGCTGTAAGTATGTTAAAAGGTTCCCCAGAAGCCATTCTTGAAGCTCCTTCTGATGTGCAGTGTTCACATTTGCATGAGCCACTATGAAGTGTCACATTATCTTGCCTCTGGGTGTCAGCGTTTGCCCTCATTTGGAGACACAAATTGTCCTTAAAATCACTTGCTCTAAAGAACCATGAAGCCAGACAGACTTCAGTTATCATTCTGAATTTGTCTGAACAGTTTGATCTGGCTTATGAGAATTTTCAAGAAAACTGAAATAATCAAGCTTAATCAGAAAATTATATTCTCAGTGTGATTGAGAACAGATTTTTTTCCCAGGATTTCACTTCTAAAATGAAAGGGAGATTCAATTCTGAATTCACCTTTTTTCCCTAACATTCAGACTGCAAGACTTGAGCAAGAAAAAAGAAAAGAGAAGAAATAGAGCAGGTTTGAGCAGCTGCTATGCTACCCACTTACAGATGATACACTATCAGATAAGCAAAAGTTATACACAGATTTTCATTTAAAGCTTACCTCTGGAGACGAGATCTGCATGAGTCTGCATTATTCCAGGCGTCATTATGGCCAGGTGGTGGAGACAAAAGCTATAGAAAGACAACTTGCCCTTCACCAGTGTAGTCAGAGTCAAGGCCGTCATGGGGAGGAAGAGCAGCAGAGTAAAGAAGGAAGAGAACGGTGGCTATTTCAACGGAAGGACCGTAATTCCTATCTAATGCAGCAAACCTTCAGTCTCTCTCCTGGTGCACACAGTAAGCTCTCAAACCCTGCAGGGCCACAGCTTCTGTAGGCTCAGTCATAGAGGGTTCCTCATAACACCCAAATCTCAGAGACACCCAAAAGGTTTGAAGGAGCTCAACACCATGGGACCAGTTCTCTGCTTTCCTGAAGCTCCTGATATGTGAGCTTGGAGGCATTGTCAAAATTCCTCCAGATCCCAGGAACTGGGTGTAAGCATATCCTGTGGAAATCTGTCTGCCTAGAAGATTTTGCTTATTTAGACACATTTTGATACATAGAATAATATTTCTGGTTGGAAGGTAGTCATAAGGATCATCAAGTCCAATTCCCTACTTCTTGCAGGACTAGGTAAAATTTTAAAATATGACTAAGAGCACCCTCCAGACAGTTCTTGAACTCCAGCCAGCTTGGTGCCTTGACCACTTCCCTGGGTAGGCTCTTCCAGTGATTGGCCACTTTCTTAGGGGAGAAACTTTTCCTAATGTGCAATCTGAACCTGCTGGGACAGAGCTTCACTCCATTTCCTTGTGTCCTATTGCTGATCACCAGAGAGAGATCAGCACCTCTCCCTCCACTGCCCTCCCTGAGGAAGTTGCAGGCTGTGATAAGATCCCTCCTCAGCCTTCCTTTCGTCAAGATGTGCCAACTAAGTGACCTCAGCCACTGCTTGTAAGTCTTGCCCTTGAGGACTTTCACCACCTTGGTGGCCCTTCTCTGGACACTCTCTAAACTTTTGTACTGTAAAGCCCCAAACTGCACACAGCACTCAAGGTGGGGACACACCAGAGGGACAATCGCCTCCATTGACCAGATGGCAATGCTATGCTTGAATCCAACAATACAATGTACAATCCAATAATCTACAATGTAAAAAACAAACAAACAAACAGACCTCACCAAAAAATCTCTGCAAGGAAATTATTTAGTTAAGATTGAATTTCCTGACAAAGTAGAAGTGATAATTCATGCATAAAAACCAGAATGGTCCTGTCCCATGTGGATTTATAGTCATACCACCATACATTAACAAGTTCAATCTGACAAACACAGTATGTTTATAGAATGCTGCCTCCTGAAGCATGACATACAGTTTTATGCTGGAATTAATGACATTTTCTTAAATTTTTATTCATTGCATTCAGATGTGTTCTAAGACAATAAATGCCTTAGAAAGAGTGAACATTCAAAAGCCCCTGTTATCTTGTGTATTGAGAGACACTTGTTTTCAGATCAGATTTAATGCACAACATTTACTGAGTAACTCTGTCAGGCATTGTTGTTTCGTCTACATAATTCTGCCAGAAGAAAGATTCAAATTAAAAAAAAAAAAACAACAAAACCCACAAACCACAAAAAACCAAACAAACAAGAAAACAAACAAACAAACAAACCCCCCCAAGTGCCAAAACCCTGAAATTTATGTAAGAGGAAATCCATACCAGACTAAATGTAGTCTGATTTAAATTAAAGATTGTGGACCAGTATTAT
Source organism: Hypocryptadius cinnamomeus (assembly GCA_013400635.1). NCBI lineage: Eukaryota > Metazoa > Chordata > Aves > Passeriformes > Zosteropidae > Hypocryptadius > Hypocryptadius cinnamomeus. Next base: position 15,313 of record VYZP01086521.1, on the reverse strand, counting down.
TATAGCCCAGTTTACCCCCTTTCAATCCTTCATTAGTTGGTTTGGATTTACAGACGCTTTTATAAGTTCCAAGTATAATGAAAATGGTGCAAATGTTCCCATATTAAGATCAACTGTGAAGATACTTTCCCACTATGCAACTGTCTCTGACTTTTTGAACAAAATTAGAGATCATTTAAGAAAAGTGGGTGCAAACAAGCCTATAGAACTAGATGAGATGTGTTTGTGTGTACCAGATCTGCCATTTGCTGTTGTAAGGCCACTCTAAGTCATCATTGTAAGGCCACAAAAGTTAGGTGAAATCCCCAGTGACTGTAATAAAGGCAAATGTAGCACCCATCTTCAAAGGGCAAGAAAAGAAGAAGCCTGTTTTCTTAATATCTGTCCACAGGAAAATTAGGAGGCAACCTTTCCTGGAGGACATTTCCAGGCACAAAAATTTGATTGGGAGCAGCCAGCACAGATATATCAAGGGTACCTCACACTTGATAAGCCTGATGGCTCTCTATTACGAGATGAATGGATCATAGAATAGCTGGAAATCTGTTTAAGTGCCTTTAGGAAGGCATAAGTAGTCCATAATAACCTCACAGCCAAACCAAAGAGATAGACTGGAAAGTCAACGTTGCTTTGAACAGCTCTCAGGATCTGCCTGTAGTCATGAATTTATTATCATTTTCTTCAGCAGCAAAGGAGCATAAATGCTTAATTTCAGTGAGAAAATTAAAGTGAGTTACTGAGTTCTGATGTTCCTCAATGCATCACAGTGCATGAAAATACAGTCTTAACTGATAAACAGCCCCTACTACAAGCTTGAGGAAAGCCAGACTGCCTGAACAAATGGATTGTGATTTAGTGATTGTGACCTTTTCTTACTATCAGCTACTTCTGTCTTCCATTAAGACTTTTTAGATTACAGGGTGAGGGTTGGGGTAGGAGTTTGTAGATAAATTTATGGTCTGATAACTGCTACCCTACTTTTCTCATATTAACTGTGAATGTAAGGGCAGAAGAACTCAGCATTGAATTCAGAACAACCCTATATCAAGGATGGCCCCCACATTATAATTTAAAAGAAATGCTGTCAAATATTTTTAAATACACTTTAGTCTAAAGGCAAAATATCTGGGACATATCATTCTGCAATTAACAAAATTGCAGATAATATACAGAACTGATATGCTTACAAGTAGAAATAGAAGTGCTGCTGAAATAAATTGGTGCAGACAAAACCAGCTCAGAAGAGTCAGTAAGAAGATTCTCTGGGTGAAGGCATCTTCAGATCAGCTTACACAGCAGAACCCACATCAAGAGTTATCAGGTTCAGAGGTCTCTGTGTTACACAGCACTTGAACAAAAGGGTTTAATGAGAAGAAAGAGAGATACCATCCACATGCTTAAGAATTTTTTTTATTTTTCAGCTATGAATACAATAGAGGTTGCATGAGGGTGGACTTAGAGATTTTTTTCACAAAACACAGATATTTTGTAGGATGATGAGAAGATAAAAAGAAAACACTTGAAGGGTTCCTGTTTCCTGTCAGTAGAGAAGGGATGATGAAATCCTATGGAAACACTGGAAAAAACAGCGGGAAATTCTATGGCTTTGTTTTCACTGTGGTGTCAGAAATGGTTTTGATTACTGAGATGGACAACAGTTTTTGCACATAAATAACATCTTTGATCTAAAATGCAACTGCTGACAGGTAGAAAGTCTGATCAGTGTTCAACTTTTCTCTCTCACTTTTCTCTGTTTGCCTGGTTTCTTTGAAGTTTAGTAACATACTCCTAGCATGCCATTACCATCACTTCATATAAAAAGCACAGGAACCCAGACTAGTCATGATAAATTATAAATAAGCTAAGCAATATTTCTTTCAAACAGACTGCAACTTGGGGTAAGGTGTATCCATTCACCTGCCTGGCAAAAAGGTACATTTATTCAGCTTTTTTTTTTTTTATATTTTTCTAATCTACTTATAAAATAGGAGGGGAAATTTATTTCTGGACAATACTTACAAAGTCTCACTAGGACTTCACAGCAGTATTTGGCATCAGAGGAAAACTTATACCACATTTCCCTTAATTCTAAAGGGACTGGGAAAGTAGAAGGTTAAGTAAACTCAATATTTCATTGAAGAAAAGAAAACTTTTTTTCTCATTACTTTGGTTCTTAACTTTACAGCAAATACCTACCTTCTTTGTATGCATGCACCTTCATTAAGCTCATAATATTTTCACATATTGTTTTACAGTTTGTGCTTTATGGGAATTTAGAACATTTTATCTCTCATTGATCTGATTTTAAATGTTTGGTTACAGTAGCACCAAAGTTCACTTTGACTGATTCAAAGAAGTGCACAACTTCTAAATTTGGTAACAAGATTCCCAGCTTTCTTAACAGCAAATGATTGAAGTCTTCAGAAAATCAGGTTTTCTTTTTTTCTTTAGTGTGTAAACAGTGTAAATCTGCTGTAATGCTGAGACTGACAACTGGAAGCTGATAGGAGCACCTGGGGGTGTTTAGGCTGGAGAAAAGGAGGCTCAGGGGGACCTTATCACTCTATACAACTCCCTGAAAGGAGCTTCCAGTAAGGTGGAATTTGGTCTCTTCTGTGAAGTAACAAGTGATAGGACAAGAGGAAATCACCTCAAATTGTGTCCAGGGAAGTTTAGGTTTGATATTAGGAAACATTTCTTCCCTGGAAGGGTTGTAAAGCATTGGAACAGGCTGACCAAGGAAGTGGTTGAGTCACCATCCCTGGAGATAATTAACAGACATGTGGCACATAGGGACATGGTTTAGTGGTGGACTTGGGAGTGCTGGGTTACTGGCTGGACTTGATGATCTTACAGGTCTTTTACAAACTCAACAATTCTATTATTCCCTTTCAAATGAAATGAGCTCACAGAGCAGAAGGTCATATTCTAAAGACCTCATTCCTTGTCAGTAACATCATTTTGATCTGAGTCAAACTGAAACATGAAAGCTCTGCAGGGCTACTACCATCAGGAGGTATGAGACATTGAAACACAGATCAGACTGACAGCTGTGGAAACTGAAATCCTTGCTCTTCCGCTGAAATATAAGATAAGCCATTACTGGGGAAGCTTCTCACAAGCATGGTTCACTTATCCAAACAAGTGATCCACTTTGGTGACAAAAGGCAGTTGTTTATGTCACCTCCACTGAGATTATCAGCAAGTGTATGTAGGAACACAACTGGCAGGGATGAATGGTGGTTTAGCCTTGGTGGCATATACAAGAGGCATCAACTTGAGACCATGGAAAGTGGGACACTGAAAGGGAGATACCTGGTCAGGTTACGGTGAGAAGAGTGTGGTCATGGGAGTTAGTATGTTAATGGGATTATTCTGTAATAGGTCATGTTTCTGTTTCTTGTTCTCAGTTGGTTCGGGACCTGTCACATATAAGGTCCTATTCCGAGTTCACGTTCGTGATTGGAGCCCTGCCCTCAGAATACCCCTATATATTGCTATGTTCACCACACCCCCGAGTCTTTGGATATTGCCCCTGAGATCACGTTGGTTTCTACGTTTGTTATTTTGCTATTAAAGTACTTTATTTTTCGGGCAAGTCCATAGTTCCCATCCCTCTATTTTTGCCACTTTCCCCCCGGCTGGACTGGACTCAGGGTTACAGCGAGCTGGACTGCAACAAATGCATCCAGTTTTTTTATCCTTTTTCCCTCTGCCATAATACAAGTTCTTCTGGTACTGCGTTAAGCATAGGTGGTTAACTTGCTTCACTTGCTTGTTCCTTTATCTTCAGTCATTGTGTTCAACCTAGAAAGTTAAATTGCTTTTTAGACTCTTTGAACCCAAGTGTTTTAGTAGTTTGAAAACAAGAGACAAATGTTTTAAACTTGGTGTGATTTTCTGTGAGAAGTTAGTACTCAGTCGAAACTTCTTTAATGGGTTTGTAATGCCCATTGCCACTAATTCCGTGGTGGTCGGTACCAGCTTGGGCTTCCCAAGCTCTGGGAGCTTCAGGTCCATTGAATGGATCATGGAACTACATCAGAGCTGCAGAGACAGCAGAAAAATGTGAAAAATAGAAGTCATCTGGAAATGGTTGAGACAATGTCAGTGAAGAATCCAGCAATGATCTTCACTAGGGGACTGAATTAGGCAGTTACAGGTATAATGCTTCTAATTAAAAATACTGCACCAAGACTGTCCAGAATTGCCCAGTTTCTGCCTGTTCATTCACTGGCAGGATGTATGCTAATAATTACAATTTTTCTGACAGTCCTGTTACCATATGTGGTAAAGCTCAGATAACTCTATATCACCTGTTACAACATATCATCCTAATCTATCTGCAGGTAGGTGTTAAATTGGTTTATAAACAGCTAATTCTTGTATTATTCTGTAAGCCAAATTTCCAATCACTATCTGGTGTATTGTTGCCTCCTGGGACTACTCATACAAAATTACCAAATTATTCTGAATTTCTACCAACTCCCTTAAACAAGGCTGCAGTATTACATGATACAGAGGAGTTAAGGAGGAAGAGAATGGATGTCTTTCCTCTGCCCTTCAAAATAAAACCATCCTCTTTTTGCACTACTGATGAAGTTTGAATTCCATGCTCTGGTCTAAAGCCAGCTCCTCAGCTTCCAGGGAATGGATACATATTTATCTTTGATCAGTTTTTCTGTGAACTTGTTGCAGAAGGAGGAGCCTTGGGCAACAGCTAAATGTATCATAGAATGGTTTTCCTTGGAAGGAACCTTGAAGATCATCTATTTTCAATTCCCCTGTCATCTCTCATGAGTTTCTGAGACAGGGCTAAAACTTGTGGTACACAGCTTGAGAATGTGAACCCCTTTTCAGTGGGGCATGAAAAGACCTGCAGATGGTGAGAGCTAGACCAAAGGTATTCCAAAGAACAAAAAAGCCTCTGCAACCTATGAATACCTGTTACTTTTTTAAAGCTCATTAAAAATGTTAATCCCCAAAAAGAGGTAAAAGGAACTTTCTAGTGTGAAATGTGTTTGTTCAAATTGAAGCACCCTGTGACGTGTTGACCTTGGCTGGTCACCAGATACCCAGCAAGTCATTCCATCACTCTCTCCTCAGCAGGATGCAGGGAGGAGAAATAATGAAAGCTCATAAATTGAGCTAAGGACAGGGAGATGATTCACCAACTAGCACCATGGGTAAAAGACACATGACTTCAGTAAAAATAATTTTCTTTATTGTCAGTTAATAACAGTAGGAAAGTGAGAAATACAAAAACAGAATTAAAAACACCTTCCCCTTCACCATCCCTTTTTCCCAGCCTTAGCTCCACTCCTGACACTTTTACTTTCTCTGCCCCAAGCAGATCAGGGAGTTGGGGCACACAGGTTGGAGACAGTTCACAACTCATAACTTTGTCCCTGCTGCTCCTTCCTCTTCATACTTTTCCACTGTTCCAGCATGGGCCACATCCTACAGGATACAGTCCTTCAGAAACTTCTCCAGTGTTGATCCTTCCCACAGAGAACAGTCCTTTGGAAACAAACTGCTCCTGGGTGGGCACTCCACACATCCTGCCAGTGATGCCTTCTCCTGCATGGATCCTCTCCCACAGGCCACAGCTCCTACCAGGAATCTGCTCCACTGTAGGGTTTCCATGGGCCACAGCTGCCCTCAGGGCACATCCCCCTCCTCTCGTGCGGGGTCCTCCCCGAGCTGCAGGGGGACAACATGCAGCACCACAGTCTCTTCCATGGGCTGCAAGTGCCTGGGGCACATCCTCCCCCTCCTTCTTCACTGACCTGTTTTTCTCACATTTTCTCCCTCATCTCTCACAACAGCTGTGCAGCACTTTTTAACCTTTCTTAAACACGTTATCGCAGAGGCGCTACCAACAAAGCTTCAAGGACTCAGCTCTAGCCAGTGGCTGTTTTGGACCTGTCTGCAACCGGCTCTGTCTGACATGGGGGAAGCTTCTAGTGTCTTCTCACAGAAGCCACCCCTTCAGCCCCCAAGCTCCCAAAACCTTGGCACATAAACAAACATACCACTGCTAATAACATCTGGCTTAGAGATTTATTCTCAAATGCCTTATTCATTGAATTCTCAGGCAAAACTGCTGCCTATCTGTCCTGGCTATAATCCAGCACAGTGCTTTGAAGAGTAGCAGATTTTCTCTTACAAGAAAAAACTACCCTATTATTATTATTATTCCTTTAAAGTCATCATAAGATGTGTTTGCTTCAGTGAGCATTGTGATCTGTGAACATTTTGTGTTTTATAAAAATAGGCTACCCTCTTTTCCCATTTCTGCATGGAGGCTTCCTGAAGATGAGACTGGCATAATAAGGTCAGCACTGCTGGGTAGTGTAACAAACTTGTCAGTAAATGTTAGTTTCAAAAACAGATTCTCAGAAACCTTTTCTTTATTCTCCTCACTTCTTAAGACATGCAGTTTCATGTGTCACCACTTGGTATGTTCAGCAAAAAAAATACACACAGTTTAAAAAAGAAATGTAATTAAAACATTTCATTTAAAGCCATGAAAAGACTCAGAATCTAGTCATTAGAAGAAACAAGTACAGGCAGCTCTACATACTTAATTTCCTGTGCATATTAGCAATAATGTCTTTGGGGGTGAATTTCTGGCATATTTATCACCATCATATCTAGGAACTATTGGTTAAATCCTTGACCATGTATAAATCCTCTTTTTGATGCTTCAGTGGAAGATTCAACATTACAGAAAAATACTATGCAAATCAGATTACATTTTCCTGCCTTAGGGATTCCAATCCTTCTGCCCATTGGCCATGCCAACATTCTCTATAAAGACAGTAGGAAATCCCAGAAAAAGAAGCAATGAAAATGGTAAACTAATGAAAACCTTACAGCACACAGAGAGAGAAAAGAGATTAATTTCCTGGGGAAAGAAATGAGAAAGGTGCCAATAAAAGGACAAAATCTGGAAAAAAATGTGGAGATGAATGAGTCACACTTCCTTATATTCTAAATATAAGCATTATGTTCAGAAACATAAGCAAAGAGAAAGGTCATGGTTCAAGCTGTGGGGTTTTGCATCATGTTCAGCCCTCGGTGTGTGCAAACTTGAATCTCAGGCATGTGTTATGTGAAATGTGGTCCCTGCATACAAATTTACTGCACTAACCATGGAACAGAATGTATGAAACTCTTTGTGGTATATCAGCTCAACTGTCCATGGTCATGCTGAGCTCACATTGTCTGCACCCCAGAAGTCGTGGTGAGCATGACAGTAAGTCTGTGCTATAAAACATTGATGAGAGGTGCACCATAGTATACATACACACTGCTAGTTATCTGGGTACTCTTGGCTTGGAGAAAAGTGGAGAAATCTGGTGTGTGCATAGAGCAGGCTCAGTCTGCTGACAAGGAGCTACACAGATGTACCTACCTATAACGGGGTTCCAAACCACTGGAGGCTTTTAAAATATTGTTTAGAAAATACCTTTTCCCCATGGATATTTTCAGGTAATTTAATTTGAACCCATTTCTGCTTTCCTCTCTGATGAAAAAACAACAGATTTTTCCAAGTGATTCACAGAGGTGGTTATGGGTAACATACTGTCTAATCCACCTCCTTTCATTGAGCAACAGGAAAATTTACAGCTGAGCTTCCTGAGTGGGGAGGGAGCAGAAGGAATCTAAAAGCATGCAATGTCACCTAACTCTTTATTCAATAAGTGCAGAATTCATTCCACAGTCTCTTCAACTAGTAGATTTATGGCTTTTACATTTGTGGTGGCTTAGCATCCTGGCATAAAATTTGCCTTTCTTTATTCAGTCTTGTCTAGCAGTACAGGACTGCTCTGCAATCTCCATATTTCCAGATGGCTGAGGGAAAAAGCAAGGTTCCGTTTGGAGACAGAACAGAAAAATTCCTGAGGCAGAGGCTGCATAGCAATAGGAACAGTGCATGCTCAATACCGAGTCGTCATCCCTGCTGCTCCGTTACCATGGAGATGGCATGGCTGCTCCACGGCTTACTCTGCTATCTCCACAGCTGCAACAGGAGTTTTGGTGGTGTGCATGTGCACTGCTCCTCATACCTTCTCTGTCCTTCACAAACACTACAGGGCAACCTGCTTGTTGTTCAGTTTGTGCTTAGATCATGGCTTGCTAAAGATCACTGCTGTGTTTAAGAATATCTGTGTCAGTGCATCCTAGGACTGTGTAAAGCTCATGGGAAAAAAACCACAATCTTTAAACACATGCACCTCTAAAAATACTACTGTGAATTATCTCATTTCTGCCCAAAAGCCTACAGACAGGATATCTTATCCACCCATTTTTGAGAACTTTATATATACATTCGATTTAACATTGGGGTGTGAAAACCATTCTAATTAATGTACAAGCAAATGTACATTTATTGAGTATTTTGTATTCTAGGGCTACAGTGAGGAAGAAAGGGAGGGGAGTCAAGAAGCTGATGACTCCAGGTATGAAAAAGACACATATGGCAAGGAGCCAAGGAGCCATCTCTCTTGTTGTGCCGAAAAGCAGGTCATAGGATGATTTCTTTTTATGCACAGAACTTGGCAGGCTGCACTTGCTCAGAAGTATGTCTGCTTTTTTGAAAACCATTTTGTATTTCAAGATTGGAGAAGCAGCTACAACCCTATATATAAAAAACCAATTGAATGTGCATGTGAAAACGTCAACAATGATATCAAGTACTGCTTTAAACACACATAACCAAGACCATTTATTCTTAACCAGGACTACTATATATTCAGGTTTTTATACTGAAAAAATCACTTTTTCTTTCCACTGAACTATCTTGCCTGCATGGAATTTTAAGAATTGCCCTTTTGTTTTAAGTTTTGCCTGAAAAAATACTTGAAATCAGATGAAAGGGCTCAAATTACTCTGCAGGCACTATATGACAGCAATGAGCTCTGATCTTTCATCAAGAGCCAAAATCTAGCAAGCAGGAAAATCAGGAGATTTTCTCATGGATATGCTCCACAGCCAGAGGTTCATGTGCAATAAAGGCAGAGCTTTTTGAGAAAACATCGGTCCTTCTACCCATCTGCTAAGCAACAGAGCAGCAATGGAATCATCCAAGAAGCTTCAGAAAGACTATCTAATCAGCTTACATGTTATTTTGTTGGCTCTGTTGAAGTGTGTTATTTGCCATTACAGCTGCTGGCATTTGCTATATAGACTCAACCCTTTAAACAACATAAGATGCAAATAATATTTTGCTTATACCTTTTCATTTCTGCAATTCACGCCATCTACCCTGGAGCATAAGTTTTATGAAGCATTTTCTCTGACTCATCTAAATGAAATACTCAGGTTATGCCACAAATAAAATTCATCTAACATAACACTGAGTGGACCTTAGTGTATGTATATATAATACACTTTGCTATGTTATGTGTCTTCTGCTGTTCAAAGCCCTCTCGACGTTACATTCAGAGAGGTGCAAATCACTCAGCTCTTCTACTCAGGATGTCCAAGGGTCAGTCTATTTCCCATTATCATCAATCATGCTCCTTGCATAAGCGCGGTTCCCGTAAGACTGGGGTCTGGTTTGCATCCCATTAAGACTAATGGCATACATCATGGGCACCTCCGAGCGCTTTGACCACGGCAGTGCCCCGCGGAAGGAGCGCAGGCGGCGGGGAGGGCGCGGCGGCGGCCGCGGGTCGGGCGCGCTCCGCCGGGCGCTGTCCGCGGTGCTGGAGACGGAGCACGGCCACGGCCGCTCAGCCCCGCAGGCACCGCGGCATGAGGGAAACCTTTTTGGCAGTCTCTCCCGCACTGATTTAAAAAATAAAAAATACTCTGGCAGAACATTAATTCGTATATAAACATCTTCATATGTTATCGCTTCACATGGGGTGGACTACATGACCTTTCAAGGTCCTTTCCAAACCAAACCATTCTATGATTCTATGAATATTAAAGAGATTAAAACAGTGCTAATCCCTTTCCAAAACAGACCCCTTTTGATATCAATGTCACTGGAATAAACCAGCTTTCTCCAGCATAAGTGCAGGCACCTACTGTCATGATTTTTCCCAGTGATTTTTCAAAATCTGATGTAGGTTTAAACTAAATAATCATATTTACGTTGTGGAAGGGTTCTTGTGATCAAGTGTCAGTGATTATCTGATTCTAACAGTGCACTTCAAGAGATTCCATGCTCCTTCTTGAAAACAGGACAATATCAAGGCTGAACTGAAGAAGAAACTTGGATTTCAGGTGATATTCTTTTCCCTCTGTAATTAATAAAGTACTTCAAAGAGATGTGAGAAAGACGAGATCAAACACCTGAGTCAATGAAGCACTTAAAACAGCAGCTACTTCCACAGGGGCATTGTGAGTCATTTATATGGGGACCCTAGGAATTTCAAGAAGAGACTTATTAGGAAGATAAATGGGGTATGAGAAGCTGTTCTCCGGCTGGCAAGTGGCCAGAAAAGAAGGACATGAATGAGATTCATATAAAAAAGGGCAATAAAGCAGTCACACACATAAGCAGTGCAGGAAAGCACTCCTGAGACAAAGAAAACAAGATGGAAATCCCCCAAAACAGAAAGGGCTTCCTAGACTGTAGACACGGAAAATCCCCAAGGAACTGGGGGTAGGTAATAAGAGTGTCTCTAGAGAGTAGGATAGCAATTAACTGCACTGCTATCCTATGATTTAACTGTTACTTTTCATACCTTTTTACCCCCCATTACTTAGGAGTTTGTGAATATTTACTAATGAGTGAAAAAGCTGAATGTCAATGTAATCAACTTTCTTTCTACTTACAGTCTTCAAAGCATGGGAGTAAGTTTATTAAAAGCATGGATATTTTTTCCCAATCCCAGCTGTGACACTTGCCATGGGACAGAGGGCACTGTCCAAACCAGAATTCACTGATTTATGCCTCATAGAATTAAATTACTCAAATACTATGATGGACTTAATGAATAAAAGAAAAAGGGGGAAAAAATAAGTGTTCCTAATTTTACATTGTATTTTCCTTGATTCACATTCTCCTTATAGCTGTTTTTACATCTTTTTCATTTCGAACAATCTGTGTTCTTCACAAAAGGGGTATAGTACTCCAGGAAAGGACTGACATGTCTGATTCACACTGTCTTTCAGACAGCCTCAATGGAGTTGATAGAAGCATGTTAAGAAATTGATAGAATTAGTCAACAATCAAATCTTGTCTTCATTGCTTGAATATGCTTGCACAAGAATTTCTTTGAAGGGCAACAAACACTACCATGCACTACCATGGCCAAGGCTTTTATATCCTTCAGCTTCACTTATTCATGGCCTGAACTGCTGCTGGTTTCTGTCCACATTCACTCTGAAAGGGTGCAGCACAGCGGTTCTGATTTTATTAACAAGATATTTTTTGCTAGAAGCTCTTTGTCAGATCAAATCATTGCTTTGCAAAGTAGCAGGAGCAGTGTAAGTAGCAGGTTTTCCATTAGCATTCTGCCTAGAACAAAGGTGCAGTTCAGCAAATAAGGACTTAGTGCATGTCTCTTTGTTTTCTGTTTGGGAAGGGTGAAACGGCCGCATGTTAAGTGTATTTAAACAGCTTCATTTTTTGGATCCAGATCAAAAAGGAAAATATATTTTACCAATGTGTCCAAAACAGGGTTCTCTATGAAGAACACAGCTGTTGCTGTGCTGTCTCATCTCTTCTCAAAAGGCAAGTATTTTCTTGTTTAAATTGTGAAGGCGATTTATTGTTCCTATTGTACTGACACTGCTGGTTGAAAATCTGCTTGCTTTCCTGAATCAAATCAGCAGGACTTGTTCCAGGCAGCAGCACTAAAACGATTAAGAAAATAATGCTTGTGGGAGGGAACTAATTTTGGAAATTCATCATGTTCATAGCTCAAAATAATACAGCAATCAAGAAATCAGTATGTTTCATCTCAAAAAGTAACACATAAATCTTATTCTCTGTTACAATAATCCTTAAAATATTACTTTTGATACTTTTTAGCCTTTAGAGATCATTTCATACTAGCTGATTTTAGTAGTCTTTATCAACACAGGCAGCATTTTGAGATGAGTGAAAAACAGCCCAGATATCTTGTACAATCCAGCATAACTATACAGTGACAGACAAACAATAGTTACTAATTTGATTGCAGATCCCACATATATATTTTTTTTTAAGGACTACTATTATTTAGCCTTATAATTTTTCCAGAAGTGAAAATTTTATTGGAAAGGTCTGACATAAAAATAAAAAAGGGTGTAAATTTTCCTGAGTTTTGAAGTGTATAAAGAAAATATTTTTTTACCAAGAGGGTACTCAGACACTGGAACAGGGCTCCTGGATAGGTTATGATACCTGTCAGTGTTCAAGAGGCATTTGGACAGTGCCTTTAACATCCTTCAGCATTTCATCAGCTCTGAAGTTGTAAGGCAATTGGATAAATGACTGTTGTAGATCCCTTCAACTGAACAAGTTTAGTCTGGTCTAGTCTATATAATTATTTTATTTGACATAAAATTTTTTTATCCTTTTCTTTTTAGAAAATCTTGATATTTAACATCAAAGAGTTCAAAGTAAATTCAAAGTATCTCAGGAGGTCAAAATGTATAAATGGGAATGTTAACTGTGCTCAACTCATGAGGCCCAACTTTGCCTAACTGCCAAGGCAGCACATTCTCCTTTGGAGGTGTGGGCTCACAAGCAGAGCACATCATTCTGTGTTTGAGGCCGAGCTCTTCGTGATGCTCAGCATGCACTTCAGAAGAGCAGCATGTACGTGCTGTTCTCTCTGACTTGATCTGTTGAGGGTGTACACTGAAGCTCATTACTGTTACTTTATTCCTTGATGTTAAGTAGTAAATGTGCTACAGGGTGGAAAGCAATAGCAACAATTTTTTACGGGAAGAGCCTATGATCTTGAATAAAATGTAGGCAGTGCCACCACAGACAGGTGCCCTAGTTTTTGCTGTCATAAACTTGCACACAGGAATAGCCAGGCTTCCTTTTCTGTACTATCTTCACAGGAAAATGAAAGCTGAAATTCCCATTTTTATTTTAAGTTCCCTGTGTCAAGGATGCCCACAGCCATGTGCTTCACAGAGCCACTCTCACATTCTGCTGCACTTCAGTTAGCCCTGCTGAAGTCATCATAAAATACATGACATTGAATGCCAGCTTTTACTCCAATATAGATACACACTGTCTCATTTGAAATTTACTGGAATTATCTGACTTATATAAAGAGTTCATATGGAGTTTCTCTATAATCAGGTTTTTGGTTCTGGATGCTGTAAGGAATGGATACCTAAACATAGCTGACATCTGTGAAATAAAATATTCTCTCAATTCTTAATTGTTTTCAGTTTTGTTGCACAGCCACACATAAACTTTGCTGTTCAGAAGACCTAAGGAAAGGTTCTCTGTAGATTATTTTTACCTACATTGAAATTATATAAAATGAGATTATTCCATCTCCATGTTATTTGACAAAACTTGTGATTCTCAGAAACAGTTCAGAAAAAATTGCTTCTAGCAATATCTAGGCTAGGGATTAAGAAGGGAAAGGTGCTCCATCTGATCTGCCATGCTTATTTGCTTTAAATTCCCCTAATAATTCACAGTAATTTTCTCTTTCACAGTCAACAGTCCACAGGGAAAGCTGTGATACTGTTTAACTCTACCATCGATTCCACGCTTGAAGTTTGAGTGCACAGAATAAGAAACCATACAGCATTTCTTCAACAGTAATTTTCCACGTGCCCTCTTATCTCCTACAAAGTGTGAAGTAATTTAAGAAAGCTTACCCTTTGTAGATTGAAAGGCTCTTCTCCATGCATTTGAGAGAAGCAACCAATTCCAAAGTCAATTGCTGGAAAGTTATGGATGTACAGTAGCTGGTTGATGTGTTAGCTCACCTTACAACATCTGCATGGAAAGGCTCATGATAAATTATATAATCTGGGATATACTGAATCACTGGTTATATTTATCAAATTTTATAAGTATAAAAATATTCTTAGACACTCAAGATTATTATTAGATTTTAAATCTCTAGAGACATGAAGTAAATAAAACAGCATGCGCAAGTGTTTAAGCATAAATTATCCTCACTCTTCAGAAAGGTTAAATTTAATGCAGAGATTCTAAAGTATCTTAATTTATTCAAGGAAAATGCAAACAAAATATTCCATTAAAAAGGCAATTGAAACAAATGTTCAAATGTATCAGCTGAATTACAGGTTGTACTTTTCTAGTCTGGCAGAAGGGTGATGTAATTCAAATAATTTGCACTATAGCTCAATTAATGAAATTTAGCTTGATACATTATAGAAGATTTGTGCCTGACTCCTTTCTTTTTTTAGGATCATTCAAGGATGAATTTTAGTATATGGATTATTTGCTTCATCACCTGTGAAAAAGGAACATGCCAGTAATTTTGTACAGCTGTGCACACACACACAGAGGTTTGACAGTAAGAAAAATCTATTCTCTGATTTTCAGCCTGTGCTGACTGTAGAATAGAACAACATGTCAGGTTGTGAAATTATAACTTTCCATTGCACCTGGAGCAACTTTAGAAAACATGCTTAGAACTGAACATTGAAGTCAGTCTTTTTTTTTCCTTTTACAAATAAATACAGTGTTAGGTTTGAGGCTTGTGGAGTTTTTGAGAAATTCACTAATTTTTGATCTCTCCATAACAAATACATTAGCCTGTAATAAAAACTAATTATATGGGTTACAAAACAACTGTGAGAGACATTTTATTTTACACATTTGTCTTTATTAAAGGTTCTATATTGCAAAAATAAATTAATTGCATTTTTCACATAAACTGTGCAAGGGAAGAGAGGTGGAATTTATTATGAACTTAATTAAACTGCTTTGTATAATGCCAAAGAAGATCACTAGCAACACAATAGATCCTCTTGGACCAAAGGTGGTTAAAGAGATAATTCACCTGATGGTAATGGGCTTTGAGATTACAAATGCTGGTTATTTGCTTCAGAGCTTGCTATTACTCATAGAATTACCATACTAAAGTTATCAATTTTGTGAAAAAATTAATTATAATTGCTTTTCTCTAAGATGTGCTGAATACATGTAAAGCTGAGCAATTAATAAATTTCATGTCTCATTTATGCATGCCATAGATTCAGAAAATGGCAAAAGAAATTCTTTCCTTTTATTTGTGTGTATGCAGATTTTGAGTATTCAGAAAAAAATCAGAAAAAAATACATCAATAAATATTAGCATAGAAGAGGTAAATTGACTCAAATGCCACTTACAACCCATTAGGAGACCCTGCGCGCCCC